>JAHBCN010001124.1:95000-130294 GCA_019359885.1 Listronotus oregonensis
TTTGCCAATGATCTATAGAAATTTTGTTAATTACCCTTTCCCATGTAACCAGAACTTCTGAAGGTAACCCCTCAGTGGCGGCCGGTCTTAAGGGGCACAGGGGAACGTGCCCACCCTGTTTAAAATATTATTTAATTCTAATTCTAATATTTTTTGTAATATTTATTTTCATTCGAGTTTATGTCTATTGCCATGAAGTATACTCAAAAGTTACTTCCTACACGCCACCTGCGAGGATCGAGCATTAACGCACTCAAAACTAATTTCCGGGGAACACTCGAATTGTGCTCTTTCGAGCCCATAATCGCGAAGCATCGGACATCCTCGGCGTTCGCAATTTTTAGCAGAATGATGGGCACAAATTTGTGTGTCTCCAACTCCAACTACAAAAACTCCAGTAAAAGCGGTTTTGACTTTTGTGGTTTGCGCGCGGAAATGCATTATAATAATTTTATGAAGCTTAATTATTGGTGAATGTTTAAGTATTTCTTATAATGGAATCCGAAATATCGGTTCGCTACCTCTTAGAGAACGGTCCCTTGACGTTTGAACAGAAAGTTTTAGTTAAACAGAATGGTCGATCTACTCCTAATTTAAATATAAACTATTCAAGTTCAAGTAAAACTAGAACATATAATAGGGTGTTCAACAAAAATATTTACGATAAATATAAGTGAATTTGTGGTTGTCCGGTCACAAATAAATTGTTTTGTTTTGTGTGCATATTGTTTAGGAACGAAATTACAGCTTGGACTCGATGCTTGACAGTGGTAAATTAAAAACTGAACTAACAGCCATTTACGACAGGGACGATATGCGCAGGATTGAAGGAGTTTTGCCCCTTTTAATGTTCTTATCCGACAATAATCTTAAAACTGTGTTTACAGAAACTTACAAACTCGCAGATATTATTTGTACAACACCAATGTCAACAAGTGAATGCGAAAGATGTTTTTCAACATTAAATCGCATAAAAACTTTTTTGAGAAATACGATGCTGCAAGGCTTAATGCCCTAGCTGTTTTATCAATTGAAAAAAAAAATTATACAATCTCTACCTGACTTTGATAATAAAGTGATTGATTCGTTTTCTAATAAAAAGGACATAAAAGTGAACTTTACATTTAAATAAGGTTTAATCACACTTTTTTCTATTAAATTTTTTGTGCCCCCCCATTAATAAATCTTACGAGCCGCCACTGTAACCCCTTAAGATTGGAAATATATTGATCGACTCTTCGTTTACTTTTCTACTATACCATTTCAATTGCAATAAACCAGCAATGGTATGGTGGCAGTCGCAAAATTTTGTGTCCTAAACGTTTACCATATTCATAAAGGAAGTATTTTTTTCACTAGGGCGGTTTCTCTGTGCAATATTCCATATTTGGTCTTTCATGGCCTTCTCTAAAAAGTCAGTATTCTTTTTTCAACCATTCGATCACTCTTTGCTTTATTCAAGATTATCTCGGTTTTTTTTACCAAACCAGAATGGTTACTTGCCTTGTTTTTTTTTTAATTCTAAAATATTTTTATTCTTAAAGGTCATCAAAAATAGAATTAAAAATATAAATTTTTCAATATATATATTTTTTTTTTAAATTAAAAATCCAAAAATGGTATTTGTAATTTTTTCACTCATTTGTCTTCACAGGTAGAATATACAATAAATCACTAGAAATTGCTAAACTTAAAGGGATGCAATTTATTGACGAAAATATTTAAAAATACCCATTTATTTATTTTCAAAATAATAGTTAACACCGACTTTTTTTAATTTTACTTAAAAGATTCGTAAATTTGCCACAAAATAAAATATCATAAAAAACATGTCAATATTTCTATTTTTCGTTTTTTTTATAATAAAAATAGGTGGAGCCACTTATCTAAACAATTACCCATGATTATAAATGACTTTGGTAAAAGGTTCGAAAACAGCTGAGTTTTAAACCAGTTTTCGAATTTTTGCCTATTTATATCGTTAGGATAATCCCTCGTCTTTAGTTTACTTTTGAATATTAAATTCGCGCCCTTGAAGATGCCGTCTTTGGTTTCGGCGTGGAACACACTATATAAGCTTTTTTCAGGTTCGGTAAATTACTGTTCTAAAACCGTCCGGAGCTTGCGCAGTTCAAAAATGCCTGTTTGTGTTTTAAAGAACTGTTCTCGGACTTTTTAATTCTGAGTTCGCGTTTTTCTAGAACTACAATGGGACAGTTCTAGAACCGTCCGTATCGGTGGATTATGATTTCGTTCGAGATTTTCAAATGTCTGATAATCCTGGAACTGTCAGAGAACGGTTCAAAGTATTGAGCTACCGCGCATACAGTTTTGGGCCGTTCTCGGATAGTTCAAGAATCGTTCGTAAAACGAAACCCGAAAAAAGCTATAGATGACCTTAAAAACAGATAACTCAATTTTCTTAAATATTAAAACCAGAACATTAATTTAATATAAGTTATCTTCCAAGAACATAGTGCATAGAGTCAAATTCCCTCATATTGCCTTACTTATGATTTTTTTATCAAAAAAAAAAAATCATTGGGATTGTTTGGAAGAAATGGGAGGTACGGCACGTTATAAAGTCTCCCAAAAATTCACTGCGAAACAATATTATGAGCTTCATAACCTGTCATAATACTTAAATAATATTTTGCATTCTTAGGCTATATAATATAGCTTTTTAGGCGTTTGCGCTTTTTACTTTCAAATGCATTTTTTTAACCAAAAAAGGACTAACCCAACCAAGCCTGATTAACGTAGCCTAACCTAACTAACCTAATTTAACTACGAGGAGTTTCAAGCCCTGCAAACGTAAACTGCTAGGACTAGTCAGGCGGTAAGACCTCTTACATTGCTTCGCTGCGATTTTTTGAGAGTTCGGCGGATGACTTTGAAGGCACATAGCTCCCAAACTGTCCTATTAGACCTACTTTTTTTTTTTGTAGTTTCTTAAGTTAACAAATATATGAAATATATGGAATTATGAAGATATACAAAGCATAATTTTTATTTAAAAATAAATTAAAAAAAAATATATATATTTTTACCTTCATTGTTTTTTCTTGAATTGGTTTGCTTGGTGTCATCTTGCCAGCTACTACGAAATGATCCCTTGCTAAAGATCCACGTCTCTTCAATAAAAACTAAACAGTAAACCCTTCCCGACCTAAATTTCTATTTTTAATATACTCCCTTAAAAAAATGATGGTATTTTTTAACTATACGGACATGACGCCGATTTTCATAAATTTTTGCATACAGGGGTATTTTGGGACGCTGATCATGAATCTAAAATTAGTTTTTTCCGGCAACCTCTGGTTTTTGGATTTATATGGCCTCCAAGTGGACTAACCTCAAAATTATTCGTTCTTGAAACTGATTACCAACAAATGGAAACATGCACTTATATGTATATTTAACAAATACAGAAGGTGGTAACATAGACAAATCAGAAGGTGGTAGAGGAGCTTTCCTCGCCTCAGGCGGTACCACCCCACTTGCCCTTTAAAGGACTCGTGAAGTCTCAGGACGTTTCGAGTTCTGGGCGGGAGTCAGTTTTCCTTCTTCCTCTTCCTTCTTCCTCTTTAGTTTTCCTTCTTCCTCTTCCCTTTTTTTTTCTTTTTCTTTCTCTTTTTTTTCCACTCTACTAAAATTTGGAAATAATGATGATGGCACACCCGAACGTAAAGTCATCCGGAGGTAAAATACCCCTCCATTCGGTTCTCCGGGCGAGGGGTACATTTGAGGGCCACCATCGAAAAGTCTAATATCCTTCACAAATATATGTGGGCTTAACTTCAACGTAAACTCTGTTCACCATTATCTTCAATCCTCCAAACCCCACATACTATTTCTCACCGAAACCAAGTAAGTCCCAAAACAGCAACCAACCACCTCCTTTTCCCAGGTTATGAACTCATTTCATCTTTTCGACCCCATGGCGGCGTTTGTGCTTACGTTCGCAACGACCTGGCTTGTGCTAGGGTTTCTAACCTCGAATCGGGTAGGCCTGATATTCTTTGGCTTAAACTTTCTTTCAGATCTTCTACCAAATTTATCTGCTGTATATACCGGTCCCCGTCCGACAATTCCTACAACGAGCTCTTTGATTTCCTTTCAATAAAGATCGACAATATTATTTCCCAGTTTCCATTGGCCGAAGTAATCGTTGTCGGGGATTTTAATGTTCATAATAAGGATTGGCTAGGATCCACAAAAACTGATACACAAGGCAGAGCAGCAGAAAATTTCGCAATCAGCAACTCGCTCACCAATCTAATTATGGAACCACCTACTTTCCTAGTATTCCCACCCATAATTCTAACCTACTAGATCTCTTTCTTACTTCCACCCCCGAACTCTATCAAGCATCAGTAACTGCTCCCCTTGGTCGCTCTGACCATGGTTTGGTCACCGTATCTTACTCCACTCATTTTGAGGCAACTGAAAGCATGCCGCCACGAACCGTCTGACACTACAATTCGGCCGACTGGGATGGTCTGAGAGATTTCTTTGCCAGCTACCCTTGGGATCCTACCTGCTTTTCTACTTTCGATCCTTCCGAAATTTGTAAACAAATTACCGAAACAATTCAACTAGGCATTGAGACCTATATTCCCCACACTAAAAAGAACCCCATAACTTCAAATCACAAACCGTGGTTTTCTAAATCCTGCGACAAAGCCAGACTTTTAAAAATTCAAGCCCTCAAAAAGTTTCTTCAAAACCCCAGTCCCGAAAATCGACAGGCTAGCATCGAAGCGAGAAATCAGTATAATCAGACTATCTCAGAAGCAAAAGACCATTTTAACAATCGAATAAAAGATAAAGTTCTCTCTTACTCAAATGGCAGTAAAGCTTTCTGGTCCTTTGCCAAAAATATTACTCAGAACTTTTGCACAAATTCTTTTCCACCCCTAATCTCTGAAGATGGAATTGTCTCTACCTCCAAAGGAAAAGCCAAGCTATTTGCCGAACAATTTGCTGCCAATTCTACGCTTGATCCTCCTACAAATCTTCCCTTTCCAACAGTTGTCCCTGTTTCTCATAAAATGTCCGATATAATTTTTAAACTTAAACAGATCAAGCGTATTCTTTCTTCTCTTAATACTAAAAAATCATCTGGGCTGGATGGCATACCAGCAATCGTCTTAAAAAAATGTGCTCCCGAGCTTGCACTCATCTTAACTCATCTCTTTCGAATCTCTTACGACACGGGCATTTTTCCGGAGAATTGGAAAGCTGCACGTGTGCAACCTGTCCCCAAAAAAGGATCCAAAAGTCTCCCTTCCAACTATAGACCTATATCTCTTCTTTCAGTTGTTTGCAAAGTAATGGAAAAATTCATTAATTCCCAAATCTTAAAGTATCTGGAAAAACATTAGATCTTACATGATAGACAATATGGATTCCGTCACAGTAGATCCACAGCTGATCTTCTTTCCTTTGTCTCACACAACTGGAACAAGTCCCTTGAGTTTCTTGGTGAATCCCAGATCGTTGCTCTTAACATATCCAAAGCTTTCGATCAGGTCTGGCATGATGGGCTTCTTAACAAACTTCCTTCTTACGGTCTTCCACCTAAGCTTTGCTCTTGGCTTTCCAGTTTCCTTTCTAATCGACGTATATCAGTTAGTGTAGATGGTCATTCCTCCAGATTCTACCAAATTATTGCTGGGGTGCCCCAGGGCTCAGTGCTGGCACCCACGCTGTTTCTTCTACACATTAACGATCTTCTCTCTTCCACAATCCCATTCATAGTTTTGCTGACGATAGTACCCTCCACTCTAGTATTCAATTTCTTAAGCCACCGTGTAATCCTGATTTCGAAAACAAGCACAGGTCAATGCAGATATCTCTTTCACAAGACCTCAAACTTATCTTGGATTGGGGCGCCAAAAATCTTGTTCAGTTTAATGCCTCGAAAACACAGTCATGTTCCCTGTCGCGAAAAAAGTTTGCAAATGCTCATCCCTTACATATGAGCGGCCAAGTTCTGCAGAACAAAGAGTCGTTTAATCTTGTCGGCGTTACTTTTGAGAATAACCTCAACTGGCACAAACACATTTTATCCATAGCTTCGGCAGCTTCAAAAAAGATTGGGTTTCTCTTCCGAGCCAGAAAATATTTCTCTTCTTCCAATTTGTACACTCTGTATGTATCCCAAATCAGACCCTCTTTAGAATATTGTTCTCATGTCTGGGGAATGGCGTCCCCTACAACACTTAGCATTCTGGACTCCATTCAAAGAAGAGCCGTTCGTCTTATTAATGATCCAACGCTCACAGAAAGGCTTCCTCTTCTTGCCCACTGTCGAGCTGTAGGGGATCTGTCGCTCTTCTATAGGTATTTTCACGGCTTCTGCTCAGAGAGTTGGCCAGTATAATTTCTTCTCTGGCAGCTCCCAACAGAGCAACACGTAATGCAACTTTATGCATCCTTTTACAGTTCAGTTAGAGAGGCCCCGAACTTCTCGCTTTCTTCGTTCCTTCATCCCTAGAGTGTCAAGACTATGGAACCTGCTGCCCGCAGAAGTTTTTCCTTCTCCTCCCAATCTCCAAAAATTTAAGTCCCGTGTGAACAAACTCCCTCTCACCACACTGAAGACACCCACGGTACGTTAGTACTTAGGCATCAGCCTTCGTGGACTGTTCCAAGATAAAAAAAAACACCAAAATTTACAATAATTTATTGTCTATTTTTAGTAAAAATCACCTCAAATAAATCCACTTTTCTGTACCTTGTAAAAATATATATGATGTATAACGGCTTGCTTAATTCATAATTAAGTTGTAAAAAAAATAAAAACTGGATTTATTTGAGGTGTTTTGTACTTAAAATAAGCAGTAAACTTTTGTAAATTTTAGTTTATTTATTTAATATATAAGTGTACAATCAGTGTATGTTCCCTTTTGATGGTAATCAAAAGAAGAATTTTAAGAAAATGTTCATTTTAAGGTTAGTCCACTTGAAGACCTCATAATCAAAAACTAAAAATTGCTGGAGAAAATTGATTTTAGATTTGTGATCAGCACCCCAAAAATCCCCGTATGCAAAAATTCATGAAAATCGGCTTCATGTTTATAAAGTAAAACATTTTTTATAATCAAGATCTGGCAAGTACATCAAATATTTTCTATTATTTAATTTTTTCCACTTGAAGCCTATACTTTGATTCATCTTTTTAAAGATTCAGTTTCCTTCCTGAATTTTTTTTATTGTGACCAATGTTACATATTCTTTTTTGGCGTACATAGAATAAATTGTGTCCCAAATTATATTTTTCAAATATATTGTAATTTTAGTTTTTACAATCTTTTGCTTGAAAAACATACTAAAAGCGCAAATCTATCTAATTTTATTCCAATCTTCATTATATTTGCGATTGTTGTTGCATTTGCGGCTCGCTGAGTAACATTCTTAATTTGAAGTGACGGTTACCTAATATAACCAAAAATATAAATAAATAATTATCGGAATATACTAAGCAAAGATAAACAAAAATGACGTTATTACAAATGGGTATAATTCCGACTTTACCCATTCGCATACAAAATCAAAAACGTTTACCATAGGAATTATTTCATATTAAATCAGGTTATTTAAATAAATATGGTCTTAAGGACGCCAACGCTGTGTCATTATTATATTCAGTAAACATCGTATTAGTTGTGGTATTAGCACAGGTATTAGATTGTACAGATGCAAACATGTATAAGTTAACATCAACCTTGCCATAGCATCATAACTGTATTTTTTAATATACAGTGTGGTCTATAAAGTGTGCACCAAATTTTTATTTGTAATTTATTAGACATTTTATTTTATTTACATGGAAGTTGGTGCATAATTCCAAAGTCAGTTAACATCAAATAGTGTTATTAAAAGTCAAAGGATGTACGGGGCAAATCAAAAAATTAAAAAGTGCTTAAAAGTAAAGTACCCTTTTGCTAAAAAAAAGTTATTTAGAATTAAAAGTTGTACTGTATTGCCAAGTCATCGCCTGCCATTCAATTTTTTTTGAAAATATTTGAATTACGCCTGTATGATACAGATTTTTAATATTTCGATTTGGTACTCTTTTAAAATAGCTACAACCTAATCACAAACAAATTAATGCGTATTTATAATAATATTTAAGAAACTCTGGAATTTTTCAAATACATTTTTTTTTAAAAGACAAGAACTTTTATCAAAAACAGTGTGCCTAAAAATACTCCCAGCCACTATATAAAGGTACTTAATCATAATAGTAAAAATATATAATCCAAAAGAGGGCCAAGACGGGATTTTTTTTTAAATAAGTGTGGTCCTAATATATTCTTTGACTTTAAATAAAATTAACTGCTGCATATAGTTGGGGATCATGCACTATTTTTTTTAAGAATAAAATTTTCTGAGAAGTTACAAATAAAAAAGTTTCCCATTTGTTATTTTATACTTATTCAATATTTACTTGCTTAACATTTTTACTGCCGGCATCTTTACTAATAAGACCCTTGTGCGCCACTTATGATTTTTCCTTTATAAAGTAGCCTAGATTGGTATGTCTAGCCCTCAAATAAGTAACCGCAACGGTTTAATTTTGTTTAGAATCAATGATGTATTGGCAGAGCCCGCCAAAATCGGAACTGCCTTAAATGCAGAGCAAGATTAAGCTTTTAAGAAAAGATGTGATAGTCAATTTTCTTCTGCTAACACGAAGAAAGTAGCATTAGCTACCATGGAAACTGACATTCTATCAAATAATTTAAATAGAACATTTCGGTAATTTGCCCGAAATGCGAGAAAATTTTAGACACTGCTTGCGTATTTAAAGCCAAAAGTCTTACTGCATTGTTAGCGCTTTGACCTTGCTCTCCGCCGTACGGCCTCCGATGAGACCCATTTCATTGGTCTATTTACTTGACGCGCGCGTGACGTTCTCTTACGACGCTGCTACCCCTTTCCGCGTCTATCCAACACCCGACGGACCCGAGATCTCGTTGGATGCATCGACTCGCTACGTAATCACAAGCTCACAAAGCATGTCGATGTGTTAGCGTTGCATAGCGATGGGCGGCTTCCTTTATTTCGTTGTTTTTAGATCGGTCAAGAAATATTTAAGAATGATTTGAATTTATAAGACAGGGTTGTCACAATGAAAAGAGAAATTTACTGTTTAAATTTAGACTTTTATTATTTTATAAAAATTTAAAAGGAAAGGTAAGGTACTCGTGGCTATAGAAAAATAGCTTCCAGGTTGCAAAATGTGTTTTTGCAACAAATCTGTGGAAAAAAAACTCCTGAAAAATAAAAATTGGACGGAAAAATAAAAAAATGATGTATAAAAAGGTATTGCATTAAAAAAAACATAACTAGACTATTTTAATTCACCTGCTGGATGCACAAAATTAATTTTGCATTTTAATCATCCAAAGTATATTTTGTTTTTAAATTTTTGGAATTTCCAAATTTTTTTAACGTATGCCCATATAACTAGAACAAGTCCCTTAAGTATCTTGGCAATACTTAATCGTTGCCTTTTCCACCAGGTATAGCTTGATTTTCTTCTTAGCAAACTTTCTTTCTATAATCTTTTAACTATAAATAGCTCTTTATTTTCTTATTGAAGTATATCGGTTACCGCAAATGGTCACTTTTCTAATTTTATTAAATTAACGCTGGAACTATCCCAGACCTCGGTACTGGTACCAACTTTATTTCTTCTGTACACCAACAATATTTTCCCCTCCACGACTACTCTCATTCCTATTGCTACTGACGATAATATCCTTTTTTTTAAGCTAGTATCTCCTATGCCAGAACTTTTAATGCATATTGGATTGACACCCCAAAAATCTTGCTCAATTTTATGCAGTTGAATAGTCATTCTTTATTTAGAGTCAAGTTCTAGAGTCACGTGCTGACGGTTGCCTGTAGAGTCTTATACTTTCCTTTTTAACCTTTAGAATTTTAAGTTTCATGTTAATAAACTGCCTCTTACTTTATCTTAGACATTCACGGTCAATTATTATTTAGTTGTCAAGTCAATTAAGTTTAAAAGCAAAGAGTAGGTGTTACTTAAGGTTAACCTAAGTAGGTGCTATTTTTATCGCAAATTCTAAATATCACAATTCAGTAATTTCATAAGAACCAAACAGCAATTACTTTAAAAATTCTTCCACCATTAAAGAAATTATTCGTAAGCCCATACCTATTGCTCAACACAACATGCTCTAGAAAAAAAGTAACCGGGTTTTGGTAACAATGAAAAAATTATTGCAGATATTCTATAACCGATCCTAAAGTTTTACTTTTTATAGCCACATAACATAAAATTTTTGGAATCTCCCAGCATAAAACTTTGTGGCGAAAATGCAACGTTACGAATGAGTTTTCCGAAAAGAATTAAATAAAAATGTTATTATAAGAACCCTAAAGATTTTATTACGGCGAAAATTTTATGGAGATAAAAACATAAAAACGTGTATAACTATCGACATTTAGGCAAAAATAACGAGTTAAAATTTCCGTCTTAGTTTAAATAATTTTGGGTATCTTTATTCTGCAAAAAATCCTATTATTAAAACGGATTCTTCTTTTACCGTATTTTACTTTATACCGGGTGTTTCTCAAACGTGGTTTGCGTTTTTCATTTAATTTTTTTGTAATGCTTGACTAGTACTTTTAAATTGGATCACAGGTATATTTTCTCTTGTTTTAATAGGACAGATCATTCTGAATATAATGACACATACGTTATTTTTCGACACTTCTGCGTCATTATATTTAGTTCCTTGACTACGTAAAGCTACGTTTCCACTGGAGGAACAAATAGCAACATTTAGCAACATTTTTGTTGCCTTGTGTTTCTACTTGTTTGTGAATTTAAGAACTTGAAGGCAACAAATGTAAACTTTTTGTTTCCACTGACAGAACTTTTAATGCTTCTGGTAACTGAAAGAGAGCAACTTTTTTAGTTACTGTTTCCACCGCGGTTGATAAACATGGATCAAGATGATAAAATAGCGGCAGCAGCGCGGCCTATACAGTGTGTCCCAAATTGTTGGGGAATGTATGGGGATCTTGAAAATCATCATAGATTGAAATTCGGTTAAATGGGGAAAGTTTTGAACAAATATGTTATTAAGCTAATCCCGTTTACTACATGGTTTTATCTATTTAGGTTTTTGAGAAATTTTGAAAAAACCTGAAATATGCATTTTCGAAAATGGACCATATTTTTTTTAATAGTGAAAATTTTTCAAATCTGTAAAAACTTCTTTAAAACAACTTTTTTTGTAGAATATGACCGAGTAGTCAATTTTTATTTTCTACGTTTCGGGTTTTTTGAATCATCAACTTTATTTTTTTATATGGACGCCATATTGGATTTTTGTGCAGCCAAATAGTGCTTTTTATTCTGATTTTAACAATGTATAACATGTTATAATTTAACAGTTTATAACCTTATTTATTCCAAAAACAAATATTTTCTCAGTTGGCCTTGATTCCGGCGAACGTCATTTTTTTTTGTAAACAATAAAATATTAGTAATTGGCAAAATTGATAAGCGAAACAGACATTTTACAGAAATGGGTTTGCGAAATAGCTATAACCTTAATACCGTGTTACAACAAAACTACACGTAACAAGTTAATTGAAACAAGTGAAAACAAAAGCAATGAAAAGTGGCTAAACTAAGATTCCTACTAAAATGAAGATGTAAAGTAACGACTTAAAATTCAAAATGTTGTCCATTTCTCTCAACATATTAACGATATTTTATTAAGCTAATCCGTTTACTACATGGTTTTATCTATTTAGGTTTTGAGAAATTTTGAAAACCTGAAATATGCATTTTCGAAAATGGACATTTTTTTTTAATAGGAAAATTTTTGCAAATCTGTAAAAACTTCTTTAAAACAACTTTTTTAGAATATGACGAGTAGTAATTTCAAAATTTTAAAACAAAAGTAAAACATGTAGTAACGGGATTAGCTACCTTAACATAATTGTCCAAAACTTTCCCATTTAACATTTTCTATCTATAGTGGTAAGATTTCCCACAGAAATTATAAGTTACCCACACAATTGTTGAAATCGTAAACACTATTGTTGAAAATCAATAGAGCCAAAAAAGAAAAAAAAGCACAAATATTGATTGGTAAAAACCAATTTTCCGTGATAAAATTATGAATATGGTGGCATGCACCTACTAAATAGATAAAAATAACGATCTACACAATCGGAAATAATGATAACTAATGGTTAGATGTCAAAAAAATTTCTTAAAAAACAAATTTGGGTGAACAAGTAGTTAGTGGCATGCATCTCATCATAAAAAACTCAGGAATAACAAATATGTTTTCTAAAAATTCTCTCGTATGATTAGCTGCCAAATTTCTTTTGAAGTTTACCGCTAAAACTGGAAACCAGCAACAATCGTAAACAGGCAACAGTTGTTGCCAAAACAAGAAGGAACCATTAGGAACTTTAAGGAACTTTGGGAAACATTTTTGAGCAAAAAGCAACAGAAACACAAAAGTTCCTTCATGTTCCTCCGGTGGAAACGTAGCTTTAAATACGTTAGTTTTAGATCAAGTAGCCATAAAAAAATAAATTTTTTGATCTTTTTGTTTTTTTACGACCTCTCTGGACAGGTTAAAACCATACACCAAAACCGTTTTTCAACGAAATAAATAATCATTTATTAGGTGCATTATAGAAACAGTCTTACCCCAAATACTGACCATCTGGTACCATTATTTGAAACAAAATGCCCTTTTAGGGTTTGCTGACTAGGGATCGACCGATATGACTTTTTGTGGCCGATACCGATATCGACCTATACCGATATAAGCATGGCCGATATCGGCCGGTACCAATGTGGATATATTTTTGAAAAAAAAAACAATATAAAAATAAAAAACAAAGGATGCAGCGCACTGGTATGATACGAACTTTGCCTGATCTTGGAATGACGTAGCAACCAATCGAAAGGCAGGGCCCTTAGGTTAACGTGAAAGGGACAGGCAGATGCGGAGAGGGGAAATGAGTCGGGTAGCTGGGCTGCGCGCCAACAGAACTTAGTAAGTCAACTGACTTCGTCAGTTAAGCAGTGTCTGAAATTTTCTCGGTTTCTTACGATTAAAACGAATTGCAGAAAAACGTGCATATCGTATAAAATTGTCTCTAACATCTCACGACGATCCGAAATGTTTTCTTAAATATTTGATGGAAATTTTAGTTCTCCATGGTAGCGCAATACTACTTTCTTCGTGTTAGTGCAAGAAATTTGACTAGCACATCTATTTCTTTAAGTAAAATTGTGTGGTTAGTTTAAAGTGTACATTTCTTAGCTAGTAAAGCAACTCAAATAATTCTTTGTGCCGAATTTAAATTTACATATTCTACGTAAAGTTCAAAAGTAAAGTTAATTTGTAATTAAAGATGAAGTAATGAGCTGGAGCAGAACAGGCTTTAGCTGAAAGTTGTAATTAAAAAAGGTGATAGTGAATGGTATTGTGGGAGGTGGAAACAAGGTAACATCTTAACGTGTTGCTAATATAATTATTTGTACCGAGTGTTACAGAAGAGGCAAGTGATAGCGGGTTTCCCAAAAACTGTACATAATTTCTAAATTTGGGTTTAAACTTTCTAACTTCTATAATAATAAAAAACAGTTTCTAATTGTGTCGTAACGTCGAAAGATTTACGCCTCATAGACTCCGAAAGGCGTTTTGGGTTTCTAGTGAATTTAAATAAATTTCTTTGCTAAATTTAAATTAATTAAATTATTTTTTTCCAAATTTAAACCTTTGATAAATTTGTGAAGAGTTGATTTTGCCATTAGATAATAAATTACGTATCAAATTTCCAATCTCTTGACAAATTGATTAAGGCTATCTGTGCCTAGTTAAAGGGTAGTTTCGAACCTTTTCCCTTTCTTTAATATTTTTCAAGTAAAATTGTATTCCAAACAATTTGTCATGGGAAAGGTACACTCATTAGAAACTGTATACTGTATATTGTAAATATTGATATTAATGCTGATACAACCCAGTGGCGTATCACACTATCTTTGTAGAGTAAAAATTCTTTTTGTTTGTAAATAAAAACTTGTTTACAATTACTTTATTTGCTGTGTCTTAATTAGAAATAGACATTCTTCAGGACGTTTAAACCTTAATTTGAACCTAGTGGTTTTCAGTTCATATTTAGTCGATAGCAGAGTGTGTCGGCAACTACTTATGGTAAGGAGGCGTAATAAGATGAACGTGTTCCCACTGGTACCTACAAGATGGAACTCAAGTTTGTATATGTTGGAAGGTTTTAAATCTATTAAAATTGAAAAGAATACCAAGTTCTTTAGAAAAAGATTCAAGGTTTAAAACATGTTTTTTCAACAATGCTTTATTGCAAAAAACTTCTACAGATTTAAAAAATAAAATTCTTATACAATACCCCAATAAAACAAACCTGGTGGAGATTAATAATATCTCCGATGTGAGTGACGATAAAATGCTTCTCTAGCAAAAATTTGCTAAAAAATCAAAAGAAGTAAACCAAGACAATGTTCCTGACTCAATTTCTCATATTTTGTTTTGGAATACCTTAAAGGAATTTACCAGTATGTCGAGAAGTAAATCGCCATTAAATGGGGAAGCCAATGAATTCTATACTAATATTATAAAGAGGAAATATTTGATTGTTTATTTGCGTGCATTGAATAGACTTCGAAACTACTGGATCGATTTGAAAAATTCTTTTGCCATTAGTATCCTACATTATCCCAGATGAACATAGGGGATAAAACATTTTCAAAAACGTTAGAGAACTTTTTCCTCGAGAACGCGAAAAAACAGCCTAAATCGCGTAGTACACGCGGGCAAGGTCGCAGGCGAAATGCTAGTAATTAATAAAATTAAAAGAGAACGTAAAATGTACATTGAATTAGCCAAAAGATCAAAAAATGAAGATATTTTGACTTGGCGAGCAGAAAAAATAATTTTGCGCAAGAAATCTTCTAAGCCCAGAAAGGGCAGTAAATTTAATTTTGCTGCATAATAACTTATCAAAACTTAACTTTAAGAAATAAATATAACTGTTAATAAATATAACCTGGTATACAAAATACCAGTAAAACCGGCCGTGGGCCCGATAGGTAAAAAATTACCAAATATTTAATCTAAATTAAATAATCCTAACTCCTTACAACTCTTATGTTTCGATATAATGTCTCCCCGACCCGCTTCCAACTGAGCAACACGAAATTCTATCCTAATGCATCCCCTTGCAGTCCATATGAAGAAGCCTCGAACTTTTTACTTTATTTGCTTCGGTTCGTTAACCTGAAAATCTTGAGTAAATTATCTGTTAATTCATTATTAATAATATTAATAAATGCATTAGGGGAAGGCAAACGTTTTTGTAAGATTATAAAACTAAGAGATTGTTAAGTCTTTTTTCCACGCTCCAGTATTTATATTAATTTATTATTTAATAATTATTATACTTTTGATATACAGGCTATAAGTTTTTCACAAGTTGCATGTAGGTACTTAGCAATTATGTTTTAATTAAAATAGGTTAAATTTTAGTATTAATACTTACTTACGCATAAATTCACATAAAATGTATATACCTATTATTTAAGCCATTGTTTTCCCTACAATATATAACAAAACTACGTGTATTTATTTCATACAGTACGCACATTTTTCACACGTTTCTAGAATAGTTGTGTACAGTAACAGATAAATAAGTTACCAAATGCATCATAAAACATGTCCTAGATAAACTTTATGTTTACGCGAAATATTATTTTATACATAATAAACTTACCTATTATTAAAACGTTTGTCAGTTGTTTTTATCTCCGTTACTTTAACCCTCTAACGGAGAGACGCAGATCTCCCCAATTTACAATAGTGGTAAGGAGTATTGCAATACCTACCGCACTATGAAGATCTCATCGAGTATTATTTAAAGGTGAAACCACGGATATCCGCAGGCCTATTACACGGAGCGTAAGAACAAGTCAACCATTTTCAAATATTTTTATTCCCTTGCGTGTATAGCTAAAATGGTTTCTTTAATTACAGCCAATAAGCCATAATAGTGCTTCTTGTAAACATAACAAACACCTTTTCAAAGATAACACAACTTTTACAATCAACACAAAGAAAATTACGCACAGAAGTTAAAATTAACCAACTTTTATCTATTGTGACCTTAACGTTCCTTTTGCCAAATACTATCGGATTGGTTACTAATGATCAGGTGGTCGACAACGAATTCGTGATTACGGACTATGTGGTGTTACCCTGACCCTAAAACTTCGCATCAAAATTTTCATCATTAATGAATTGACGGCTAAAATAGTAATGGACAGCAAAAATACTACTTACTTTTATAATTAGTTTAATAAATTCTAGAAATAAATACTACGCAACATTTCGAGTGTAATTTGATGACATTTATTAATTATAGAATTTTGCAAACCATCCAGTGCAGAAAAAAGTCCAGTGGACTCAAATCAGGTGACTGGGGAGCTAAGAAGCGGAAATCTTCGTTTAGTTCAGCTTTAAGAAAACTTATTATCCAAACAGTGCCGTGCCGACATGTAGTGGCGCCTGTGTGCAACAACTTTAGTGGCACCTGAAAAACACGCTATTTTTTTAGGTCATTAAATTAAGTCTTGTTAAATAAAACAACCTAAATAAAAATAAACAATTATTTATTGTAACAAAACAAAAAATTATTAAAAATTCTTACAGACACAACAGAAACACAAACGAAATAGGTATTCTTAAAATGATTAGGTAAATAAAAAACATCTGTAATAAAACAAAAAGCCAAAGGTACATATAAGCATAAAACTACCAATTCATAGAAAATCCACTTTGCGTGCTTTCAGTTCAGAAAATATTTTTATAAACTAGTGAATATCAATTGGACTCGCTATATCATTACCATTTTGTCTCTTTTTTTTCAGCACCCGCGTTTGTTTTTGCTTTAACCAACTAAGACTCCAAAAGCATGAATGTCACCATTTTATTACTTTTTTCTTTAAATTAGCTACCAAAGACTCGTCAGAAAACGGTAATCATTTAAATGTTAAATCTAAAAATGTGCAAAATGCAAGTACTTAATTGCTAAGACTAGAATTTAATTTTTCAATGAGTACCTAATCTTACATTTTTATTAAATTCCATTTTGAGTTAATTCTAGGATACAGCTTTTAAACCATTACTTAGGGGTATAACTAAAGAACCGGTTGCATACTTTTCTTCACTCATAGTTTTCGTAACTTCTTCAAAAGCCTTCAATACTTTGCGTAATTGGTGACATGTTTGCCTCTCCTCTTTGTTAAAATGGGTAAATCTTTATCTATCACAGGTACCAATGGTACCAATTGTATCAATGGTACTTTTGATATATTCTCTTAAATCGACGAACTGTTTTAACATATAAAGTGAAATTCCACCTAATAGCAACATCTTGGAGAAGCTTCAATGGTTCTTTTTCTAAATTTTTCTGAATATCTATTATTCTTTGATTAAAAGTGGTGCTTCGTTCATCCAGAACGGTTTAGAATAACTTTTTTTTTTAATCAACGAATTTATTTTGGCGCTTACAGTTAAAGTTAAAAATAAAATGTGGGTTAACGGGAACTTCATTTAACAAAATAATTTGATTTATAACTGCAATGAAATATTAAAAAATCACATTTAAGAATTTTAATGCCTAGGTCCTAGGCTCGGTCCTAGGGCGCTAATTGGCTTATAGCCCAGGGCGCCAAAATTAATAACAACGGGCCTGATATTACCACTTAAGTTTGTTGAATAAATAAATATGTATTTATACCTATAACTCGTATCACATATTTTCTAAGCAGGAAGCTAAAATTGCTGTTACATAATGCTTCATGCACGGTTTTTCTTTTGTAAACTCCTGCTTTCCAACATGTCTGAATAACCGGTTAAACATAAACACCCATAGTATGCCTACATGCAGTCAGTGCGTACAATACAAAATGAAACACAGTCAGGCATTTTAATGATCTTTCGACATGTGCGTTATAACGGCCTTTATACCCAATGAAAATATAGAGAGCTGTAAAAGGTGGAGCCTATACGGCCTCGCTTTTACTATTGGCCGATTACCATTGTATACCACAGATATACAATCTCCAAGAATAAAAATCAAGCCTGTTCCTTGCTTTTATTCGCTGCTATAGAGTTCTTGTGTCAAGTAGTTTCTAATTATTTTTTAATCGTATAAGTCCCTTCATTTTTACAATTGCATGTTCTTTTTTACACTCCGTTTTTAATGTTTTCTTTGTGCAGTGTCATTGCTAATTTATTAAAAACAGATACGTATCAAAAAAAAAAAACAGAGATCAGCCCAAAACTTTTTTGAAAAGAACAAAGGCCCCCAAAAAATAAGTGGTGTGTGCTGGGTGTCGAACTAGAATTTTCTGGAGTATTTTTTTTCCGCTGAATACGAATCTGAAGTCCAAATTGGGGGTCGAAGAGCAAATAATCGAAAAAGGGCGTAATTTCATATATTAACGATTTTTTTTTAAATTTATAATTGCAATATCTTAAAAACTATCAAAGATACACGAAACTTTGTTTAGCATAAACAATGTATTTTTAAAAACCTTTTAATTTAAGTTATATAACCATTTTGTCTAATAGCAATATTTTTCGAGTTATAATAAAAAACCGAATTCTCTGGAAAAAATTAGAAAAGTATTATTTTTTTATTTTTGGATTTTTTCTACAAATTTTAAGTAATTTGGCATTTAAATAAATAAAACAATTAATTTATTATTAAAAAAAACAAAACCACATTAATAAAAAAAAACTTATTTTGGACTGAAATTTTTTGTCAAAAATACATTTTTGTTTATATCTCCTTTATTATTTATGCTATTAAAAATGTTTATATAGGGTGATTCAACAATCGATCCCGAAACTTAAGAGGGTAATTCTATATGACAAAATAATGGTAAATTTTTTGCTTACGGAAAAACAGATTCCACTAATATTTGAAACGTAGACTGAGTCGATTGCGCTTTATCATTTTAGTAACAATTATTCACACTGTGTGCCGCTAGAGGGCACTTTACCTACATTGAAAATTGTTTTTTTGTCATATTTTTTAGTTTTGACAGCTATACTAGTTTTTAGTATGTTTTCCCAAAAACTGATACAAGGCCTTTAAAAAAGGTAGATACCTACTCTTCATTTAACTTGCTAAATCCAGCCGTTTAGATGTAAATCGCCCTTAAAAATTAGGTGGTAAATATTTTTCTTATTACATTGTAATTGGTATCTCGAAAACGAACGACATTTTGAAAAAAAATTATATGAGACTCTACCATTATTTTGTCATGTAGAATCACCCTCTTAAGTTTTGTGATCGATTTTTGAATCACTCTGTATAACTTTTTTTTATAGACAACTTAAATTTTTTTTTTTGTTTCATGAATTTTTATGTGTCTCTTATAGTTTATATAGTCGTAGCCCAAACATTCCATGGTAGCAGGGGTCTGCCGGTAAATGTATCGTGTGGGTTTTATGGGGTTTGTTCAATTTTTTGCTGTTTGACTTTTAATTTTGACTTCAGATTCGTTTTCATCAGAAAAAAATACGCCAGAAAATCCTAGTCCTACACCCAGCACACATTATTTTTTTTGTGTAGTACTTAGGTACTCGAAACTGACTGGCGGGCCACTGTGGGATCCTTCAAGTGAAACCGCGATTCCTTTAAACTTAAGCAAACAAAGACATCCAACTAATTTCCTAAATTGTCTTAAACAAAATAAAGTACCTAAGTAGATAAATTTTGTAAAAAAAGTGACTAGTTTAACTATTATATTCTCAAGACCTTCTCTAAAAACTAATGGATAATAGTTATAAACAGAGAACATACTTAAATTCAGAACATTACAGTAGATATAAAAAACCTAAAAACAATATTAAAAAGCAACAAAACATTTAAAAAAATATAACTCTGCAATTAAAGCCTTAAAATTTTAAAGACGATGTTGGAAATAAAAAAATTTGTCAGTTCTGACACCTTTATCAAACACAGAAAAAAAACTTGGCTTAGCTAAATAAAATAACATGTACGGAGCCAACGAACTCAAGGACTAGAATTAACGCAACGCCAGTTTGTAGGCAGGGTGTTTGGTATAGTGATCTGTTTGTTTTTGTTTTGGAGAAACGTAAACAAATTGCCAGATCAGGAAATTACCTTGAAAATGTAATAAAATTATTCAAAAATATTGGTTTTTGTGTTAATATAGGCAACATCGATTTAAATATAAACATTTATTAATATGACAGTTCCAAGCACCGACAACAAGCTTATTTTGGACAGCTGCTGCATTCGTTTAATAAAAAATGATAGTAAATCAGGTGTTGTACGGCACTTCGATGTCATTTTATCTCTTTCTAGTAGGGAATTCAATAACACGTTTTGTAAACTGACTTGATTAACAGCAACCGAATTGAGCATCTAAAGTAAATGTCATATCTGTCTGTCACTTCAGATAATAAACAAAAATAGTTTTCCGGCTTTAAAAATATTTTTTAACAATAAAGAATCATCGATTTATAAAAATGTAATTTATGGTCAAATGCCATAAACATTGAAAAAGTTATTATTTCCTGAGTTATGTTCAGTGTCTTTAATCAATATTGCCGTGCAGTGTGTTTACAAGAACTATCCCTCCTTGCCCCCTGAATATATTAATGCCAAACAAGGTTTGTTTACTTTATTTCTATACAAGAATTCGTTGTACAGAGCCAAATTTAAAATAAAGAAATATTTTTACATTGTAAATAAAGCCACAATTTTATCTTATTTAACTTAAACTAAATTTAGTTTAGATAACACAAATTACTATTTAATAATTCACAGAAAATCTTTGTTTATTTTACATACTTCTAGTTTTGGCTAGTAGGTACAACATACTTAATTAGTTTTTTAAAAAAATTTCAATCCAAATTCCATCCAACAGAATGTGTTGGATTTAAAGAGAATCTTAGAAAATCGACATAACTTATTTACCATCAAAAGCAATATAGTCCAGAATTAACAAGTTTCTTAACTGCAATACAACTTGTGGCAGACGTAAAAATTTGACTGAGGCAGTCCATATCTTCTCTCAGTAGCGCTGCCACACCTAATAGGTACGATGCGATGCAAAGCTAATTATTTTTAATCTCTTTGCCAAGTCTAAGTACAGGCAGAGTTTATTAATCTTAAGGGGGTTATGACATCCGCCATATTGAAAAACTCTTCCGTGACGTCAAGAAGGGCCCATTTCGGCCATGTTGGATTTTGTGCCGGACAGTGGCGTAGAACTGAGGTGAAAACGAAAAACTGCTTTTATTCCTATAAATATTTCAAAAATATAAATGTAATTCAATTATTGAAATTAAAAATTAAAGCGACATCACCACGATGGCGTACCTTTTCAGTGGTACCTACTACATTAAACATTTTAAAAATGAGAAAGAAAATAAAATGTTGTAGAAAATACTGACGATTGCTAATTTATTATAATTATGAGTACTTACTCTATTTTTAAACATACGGTATTGAATTATTAACACCTTTCTTTTTTCATTAATAATACCCATATATATTACGACGTTTATAAAATTTTATGAGCAAGTAAAGAAGTTTGGGATTTTTAATTATTTTTTTATCTTGGAACAGACCGCGAAGGCTGAGGCATAGTATTAACGCACCGTGGGTGTCTGAAGTGTGGTAAGAGAGAGTTTATTCACAAGAGACCTAAATTCTGCAGGTAGCAGGTTCCATAGTCTTGACACTGTATATATGGATGAGGGAACGAGGAAAGCGAGAAGTTCGGGGCCTCTCTAGCTGAAAAAAGATGCATAAAAGTTGCACTACGTGTTGCTCTGTTGGGAGCTGCCAGAGAAGGAATTATACTGGCCAACTCCTCTAAGCAAAAGCCGTGGAAATACCTATAAAAGAAAGACGGATTCCCTTCAGCCCGTCGGTGGGCAAGGGAAGGAAGCTTTTCTGTAAATGCAGGATCAGAAATGGGCTTTTACAAGGTATCGTGAAGATCTTTGTAATATTATAAAATATCTAACTCCAGATTAGATACTGGAAGCCATAGAATAATAACTTTTCTTTTTAGGACTTTTTGCCGGTGTTTTTGTATTACTTCATAAATATATAATTTGTCTATTAACCCTTAATATATATTTTTTGAAAAACTAATTATGTTACTTTCAAAAACTAGTTATTTATTTTCTTACGAACCATACAGCATCTTGATATTGCAGAATAATAGCAAGATTTTCCACTTTGGCAATAAAATGGATTATTTTATGTAAAAAAATGTGAATACAGGTTTATTGCTACAAAACTAAACTTTATTTGTTTCACAACTACAACACTACAATACATTAACAATTGCAACAATTAGATAAAATACAACTGACATTTTTACATTTTGAAATGATGTGGAAGAAAAGAACACAGTACTTAGTGGTATGATTTAACAATATTTTGTGGTATACTACATTTCATATTTTAAAACATAAAACTCATTTAAACATTAAAATGCTACTTAATACAAACACAAAAATTTCATTTATAGTTTTAGTATTTAGTTTTTTGTTGTTTCCTCTTAAAAACAATCTACTTATTAGTTTATGTCTATGATATATTAATAATAATAATAATGATAAACAAATCTGTATTTCAAAATTAAATATAAACATACATAAAATGAAATAATGTCATAAAACAAAATAAAAAACAAAGCACCTTAAACACATTTTTTATTTTTTTTACAGTGGCCATATATTTTATGCGAATGGGTAAAATATTATAAAATCGAATGCAATTGTGGTATGCCCCATTTTCGTACATTGTCAATCTGTGTCTCAAAAAGGTATTGTTTAATGTTCTTGTAATGTAAAAAGCTTGAGACTCGCTACCCCTAAATAATGATCTGTTTTTACAGAAAAACAATATACATACATACAATATTCTAAACTGCAGCGACAGCTGCAGTTTGGAATAGGAATAGAATAGACCATTTTGTTTAAATTTACCTCCGCATGTTCTTTTAAATTTAAGACGAAGAATCGTTCTTTTATTTATTTAGCATAACTTTTAACAGGCAGCCATTTATAAGACATTTACCATTAGGTATATATAACAATCATTAAGTAAACAAATGACAAACAACACCAAACAATAAATAAAACTCAACTTAGCTCTAATTATCAAACAATAAAGTCCTAATCACTTTAGATTATTGTGCGGAACCACTGACCTCAATATGGACCGGTAAAGGGTATCAGATGCGCGGTTCAAAAGTGAGATTTTATGGGCGAAAAAATGTGTCCGTGCGCCGTGGCTCTAGTCATCTCTTAGGGTCCTAAATCATGCGCAGAACGGACTAGCAGATCGATTTTATTGACACATTCGTCGCCGGCCAGTTCCGTACTTCGTCAATTGATGACTTAAGCAAAATATATATTACACTGGTTAAAAAAACCATGGTTACTGGTTTTTTGAACCAGTGAAACACATTGGTTTGTTTAGATGTTGTTCTTAATTAAAAATAAACATATTATCCATTGTCAACTCCTTAAATTCCTCTAGTTGTTCTGAATGTTACAGCTATGGAAAGCCACGAACTGTTGTACTGTTTCACAATTGATGCGTTGTATTTAATAATAATAAAAAATGGCAAATACGACTGAACATGACTCTTGTGGCTTATCTAAGAATTAACTTTTTGTATCATCAATGTAACACAATCATAATTTAAAAAAAAATCACTATAATTATTTATTTCGGAATAAAAAAATCTGAACAAAAAACCTATTGCATTAATCTGAAAAGTCAGTAAGTATGATTACAACATAAAACATATTCCCTCAGAGCTTATACCTACTAGAGGCACTCTTGCCGCCTGGAAAACGATCATTTGTGCAAGAAAGAAAAAATATGATTCTTTTTTCTCTTTCGCACTGCCAAACGGCAAGGCTGCCTCTAGTAAATAAATGCTCTTTTTGAATCAATACATTTAAGATGTTTAGAATATCCTTTTATCGCTATCGTAATCATAAGTGTAAGCAGGAAAAGAGTTATCGTTATTTGTATAAACATTTTTTTACCCTTCTGTTTATAAGTCTGTTCCAATATCGCAAAAAACCGTTTATTGTACGGCCATATGCAAGTCCAGTCAAAGAAACCCATTCCTAAACAACAGGTGCAAGTGTATTACACGATCCCTTTACTGATCCCCAAGCAAAGCAAAACCCTTTAAATATATAGAAAGCGTTCAAATTTCGTCGTTTTTGAACTGACATAAAACCGTGTAAAGTCGACAGTCACGCGTTTAATAAATTCTAACAGTTTCCAAACCATTTTATGGCGGTATAAAAACTGGGTCTTGAAATTTACCCTATCTTTTATTAGCCCCTATTTTTTTATTTAAATTTTGCAATATTAATTTTGTTACCTCATTGTTTATATTACTACCTAACAAAATTTATATATGTATAGACACGCAAAATAAAAGAATTTAGTATCTAAATATATAAAAAATATATTTCATGAATATAAATTAATTAATGACATACAAATTTCTGAGTTCGGCACTGGTCCTGCTTATTAAATACGCATGCTTAATAACACTATCATTTGTTTAGTGCGCGAGGTCGTAAACTTGCCATAAATGCTTCACCCATTATATATCTAAAGTTAGGTTATCTATGTGCGGAACTCATTGCAAATATATCCAGTTCGTCAGAAAGTCGGTTATTGTGGCTGCACATTGTGTAAATAGGCGATCTTCTTATTTCTTAGCTGTTGGCAGCCCTTGCAAGATAAAACAGAATTAGATCTCATGTTCTTATTTAGTACTCGAAAGTTTAACTTACTTACAAGTTCCTCGCAGTCCACTTCATACTATACAATCTAGACAAAAACTTCTTCAGTGCAAGGTAGGTTTACATCAGTTAAGTTTTATCTTGTAAAAAGCAAATCTAAAAAATATAAATTATATTTCAAAACATGTCTTTTTCAATATAATATACCAAGTAATTGGTAGATAAGTATACAAAAAAATTCAAATACAATTAAAGAATGTAACTAACCGCAAACTTAATAAAAATACGAAATAATGGGACAAAATATTAAATACACATTCTGAAGGTACATTAATGCATATACCTAAAGTTGATCAGTTCTAGGTATAGGCAACTCATTATTGACATATTTACTTTCTTGACATTACTATAATTAAAATCACACAAAAATTTTAATTTACTTACTAATAGGTGACACGAAACTGTGTAACTACATCCAGAGTTGTGAAGAGTCACTGGTGGACTTAAAAACCGTGTCTGTGTTATCCGAGCTGTAATAATGCAAACTGAATGGAACTGCTACAATAAAAAAATATTTGTTAGTAATAGCAGCATTTAGATATTATATTTTTCACCTTACCTTCTTTTATTAATCGCCTTTTTCCTTTTTGATCAGGATCTCATAATCACATGCTTTGCAATTTTTCTGGAAGACATAAAAATCGTCTTTTTTAACATGCTCCGAGCAAATGACGGAATCCTAATGGGGAACACAACTTTTTGGTCTATTGCACACAAAGGACTAATTAAAACTACACCACAAAACACTACCAAAAACAGACAAAACCAATAAAATATCAACTCTGTACCCAAATATTTGCAACTGTAAAAATAACCCCAAATAAAAACTTCGACTTGTGGCACGACTCTGTCCACAGCTGAGAATGTGAATGCTAGTAACTTTTAGAGTTACCCGACAGGGCCGCCAACATGAGCCGCCCTTTTCACACCCTCACGTCTTGGACTTTTGCTATCCCCATTCTCGACGATGTCATAACCCCTTTAGATTAATAGACTCTGAGTACAGGGTTTTGTAATTTTTGTTTTATTAAATAAATACCTACGTTAAAATTTACAAGGACAAATACAAGTGGGCTGCAGCTCCCCCACCTCCCTTAATAAGACTATGGGTTGTGGCCTAATACAAGAGCGTATCTAGGATTTTCATTTTTTTTTATTTTAAAAGTGAATCATAGGGCCCGCACCAAATATATACCAGATGCTATTGGCCTTAAAAGGAATACTTTGGTAAACGAAATTTTCATTTTGGAATTTGCGAAAAAAAAGTTAATTTTTTTTTGCTCCCTCCCCCCAGGAAAAATCCAAGTTTTAAATGAGAACCCTCTATTTTTATTCTTTTGTGATTTTGTTGCCAAGTTTTAAATTACGCAAAAATGTCTACATTTTTCTTGAAATTAGGGGCATCTGAATTATTTGAATTAAAAAAATTTTGAGGGAAAAAATTTGATGTAGCTAGAGTTTTAAAAAAACATATATAATTTTGGGAAATTTGGGATTTAACGAGAATATTTACGAAAACAATACAAACTGAGGATTCTCTTTCAAAACATAAATTTTTTATGAGGGTAGAAGAGGGGAGGAAAAAAACATTTTTTCGAAAATTTTAAAATGAAAATTTTCTTTACCAAAATGTGCTTCTTGAGGCAGTAGCATTTGGTACGTATTTGGCGTGGTTCCCATGTCTCACTTTTTAGATAAAAAAATTGAATAGGCTATATCCACCCTTGCTTAATATACAGAGTGTTGCATGAGAATAAAAAATTGTTTGTGGAAGTAATTTACTTTCCTATATTTTCAAACACTTTAAAAAAATAAGCTGAAACTCTAAAAAATTTGTCTATCTGCTCTATTAAAGACTTTAGGTGGATATTAACTCATTAATAAGAATTAGGTATACATATTTTTCGGTAAGCTTACTTAGCTCAATTTAAATAAATATGAATTTTTACACCAGACAAAATGTCCTAATTGGACAATTATTTTGGGGCAGAGTACGGATACTTTTAGAGAAAAAAAAATGCTGATTTACTTTTGCAACTCTTAAATTTGTAGGAAAAATTAATGCAGAAAGCCATGTTTTAACTCGCCATTTGGGAGAGAGGTTTATAAGTTTGCTGTTTATAAAAAATCGTCGTTTTTGCTTTTTTTAGAATTTAATTGTTATAGTAGGTGTATTCTTGTTATATATCTCCTTATTTATTATAGTCCAGGAGCCACTAACAGATTTACATGACAAATTTTCTTTCAAGCAAAAATTGGTAGAATGACAAAATGACAACGTTAACTCACAACTAACTGGTATTTTTATTGTTGTTTATAAATATGAAGCGATAATAAAGTAAGATAAAAGTAAGATGTGGCGAGCTGGTGTAGTGGCAGCGTACCAGCCTCTCACCAGTAAACCGATTAGAAATTAATAAAGCGATCTTGAATTTGAAATTTGGCCTCTCGCCGTTGAAGACCCGAGTTCGAATCCCGCATTATCCTTTGGACTTTTTCATATCTCGTCACCTCACAGAAGGCAATGGCAAACTGTAGTAGTATTTCTGCCTAGTAAACCCTCTCCCGTTTTTTTTTCTTTAATATATTGGGTTAGCTACAATTTAAGAAGTTTTTAGTTGGAAGGAAATGAGTGAATATGCCTGATGGTGAGTCGTCGGGCGGGATATAGGAAATCCCATGTAATTTTTAATGTGGTCAATTATTGGCTTTCCTTATTATTTTGGACCTAAATTCTTTTAAAGATTATTGATGAGAATGCAAATCTACGTCCATGGTAAAAAAAAATAATTTATGAACAACAATAAAAATACCAGTTAGTTCTGAATTAACGTTGCCATTTTAAAATCACCTCGTTGTCATTATTAAAAAGATTACCGTGTCTCATTGTCCCAACTCAACGGCAGCTAACGTTCACGAAGCTTTATTATAATAAAACCATCTGATGCATTCTACCAAGTAAGTTTGCTCATTATAATTATATTAGAAGCAACTATTATCGCGTTTATATTAAACACAAACTGTTATGTTATAATGTATAATTTTTATTTTAGGATATATGTTTACTATCCATTAATGAATGCCAATTAAATTTGACCTGAGTAGAATAAAATTGTGATAAAATAATAATGTACAATAAATTAAAACTCGTGCATACATTACCTTTTATGATTAACATTTTATCCACTTAAATAATAGATAATTATTTTAAATATTTAACATCGAGTAGACGTCAACTTAGTGCCATTCACTGCGTCAAGTACCTACACGTGGAATGGGGGTATTAAATTTAAAATTAAATATTCATTTTTAAGACGGTAAGCGTATTTGTAAATAATGATGTGGAATCATTCAAGAGCTGTTTTATTTAAGATAAGTATCTTGTGTTCTTTGCACGAGTTTCTCGCCAAACATGCAAGCCGGGACTACCTAGGTCCAGGTCCCTGGGTGTAGATATTAGGTATGTGGTTTAACAGAGTGACCAAAATCACTTACACACTTGCAGATTTCCTAAAAAAACTCAAAAAAATTAGCAACAGTTAATAAGTCGATCACGGTTTTTTTTATATAAGATAAATCCCAATATGTAAATTAAAAAGTAATTAAGTAAATTAAAATTTAAATTATTTAAATTTTTCAATTAAATAGTGTTAACGGACACGGAACTAAGCACCATTTTAGCGGTATATGATATAAACATTGGTGCATGATGTTTGCAAGCAACGACATACATTACGTACCTAAAGGGGAAGGTTAACCTTAAAAAACTTATTATTATAATTGTAAATAGGGATGACAGTGTATAGCTGGATAAGTATTAGAATGAAAATTTGGTTCCCTGTGAAAGGAAAAAACCTAAAAATAGCCAAAAATGTTTGATTTGAACTGCGACCGCTTTTGCTTTTTATAAAGTGCCGCTTCCCGCACGTGTCTGTAAAAATAGTCCATATAAAAAGCAAAGGCGGCCTCCAGTAAAAATCAAACTTTTTTAGCTGTTTTGTTTTTCAAAGGGCATCGAATTTTTATTTTAATACTGATCGAAATAGTTGGATCAGTATTAGAATAAAATTTTGGTTTTTTTTTAAAAAAAAAAAAAAACATAAAAAGTAGCCAAAAAGGTTGGTTTTGAACGGCGGCCTCCTGTGCTTTTAATAATGTGCCGCTTCCCGCACGAGTTATAGTCCATAAAAAAAGCAAAGACGTCCGCCAGTAAAAATCAAACCTTTTTAGCTTTGAGTCTTAAAATTTTAACGCAGTTTATATATTTGTAAAGGTTCTCTCTAACCCTTATGCCATAGTTTAAACCAGTGGTTCTCAAACTATTTTCTATGGCGCCCCCTTTTTGAAATTAAGAAGTGGTCGCGCCACCCCTCCACTTTCCTCGACTATACAGAAACATTTCTTTTACTAAAAAAAGAGGCATTTATTTACAACCATAAGATTTGAAGGTCAGAAATTCTTGGTTTTATCTTTAAAAGTGCGCAACGTAGGTCACTAGCAACATCAAGCCGGCTTTTTTTTTTTTTTTTTAATTTCCAATAAAATAGAAATATTTTTTAACCTAAGAAGATTGTCGAGAATGGTACGTAAAATTTCTAAACCATTTCCACGATTAAAAGATAGATGGGAAGATATTTTATCCAAAATAAAGTAATTACCAAATTTCCAAAGTCATTTTTCGCCACTGAGTCGTGTTTTCAGTCGAGTTGTTTTGCATTTCTTCTGGAAGGATGTTTATATTAAATTTAAAAGGTTTTAAGCAAATTTATGTTTATCATTGTCATGAAATTTAAAAAAAATATCGTTGGAACTCATCGAAGGGACTTTCATATGAGATATAATATCTGTTGTAATCTCTTCGTTCTGGTTTTTAGCAGTGTCGCCATTCTCCATTAATGAAACCTTTCGGAAATGAGAAAAAATTTAGTGTTTAAGCTTGCAAACGGCCTTTCCATATATAAATCTTTTTTTATTTGAACTGATTTTTTGTTATTTTAAAGATAAAAATTTTAACTTCTATATTTATTTATTTCGCTTTTTTTAAAATTTACTCCTCTCTCAACCGCCTATCTAATCTTGCAAACACTGGATAAGGCTGCCGGCGTTCGGGACATTGGTGAAAATACATTTCCGCTGCATTTTTAGTATTCAAGCCACATAAGTAGTAAACATTTAGCATATCGCGTTTTTCTTCGTTAGAAAAGTACATTTTCAAAAGGACACTGAAACTTATTTGTCACGTTAATGTTGTCTGTTGTCAAAGTTAAGGTACACTTTGTTTCATATTTCAAAATAAAAGCCTATACTTTTCAATTTTTAAAAAACTTCAATAACTCCTATAGCAAACATTTTAGTTACAACTGTGATACATTATTAATTTTTGGATATTAAAAGCTATCCAAAAATAAAATTAAAAAAAAAAACAGGTCCGTATTTAAATAAATTAAGTTGATGTTGGTAAAAACGAAACGTTTTATCGGAATAATAAGATTATTTTCTTAAAGAGCATAAAAAATTGCCATTGAAAGGTTTGGTTTTTCAAAAACTCAGTAATATAATCGTAAAAAAAAAAAAACAAAAAATTTAATTTTTTGTTTTTCATCGGATATCTCCCAAAGTAATCGGAATTTCTTAAATTTCTTTTTTTAAAAATTTTTTAAAAATAAAAATGTCAAATTTTTCCCTTTAAATTTTAAAAAACTCTCTATCTCTTATATTTTCGGGGGCAACAATGCTAATGCATTGAATTTTCCCCTTTTACCCCTTCCCCCGCCCTAAAAATGACTTTTTTTTTTTAAAATAACCCCCAAACCCCGTTTTATCGATAGATTTAAAAAAGGCAGCCGGAAGGAAATTTCTTAGGAATCTTATATCTAGAGGTCTAAGATATAGTAAACGTAAAACAATTTCCGATGCACGTCATCAATCAGCTGATAAATAATACTCAGGTCCCCAAACTGACGAAATAAAAAAATAGGTAAAAAAAAATTTCAATTTGGGCCCTTTTTAAAGAATTTAATCAAAATATTTCATTTCACTTTAATACTAACTCAATTACATAGAATATTTATATCAGTTAAATCTGTAAAAAATTTGGGTTTTAAATTTTAATTTTATTATTGTCATTTGTCGTATTTAGCGACGTTGCCGTTCATTCTTTATTTTATGCTTCCTGTCCAGCTGTTATTATTTATAAAAATTTTTTTTTTTTTAGTAATACTAGTTATTGTTTGTGTATTTTTATCAGTGTTATTTTAAAAAAAAAGTTTTTTTTGAAAACAAAGACAAAAAAAAGGGGGGGGTTTGTTTGGGCCTTAAATATTTTGGGACTGGGGGGAGAACGACAAACTTCCGCGGGTAGCAGGTTTCATAGTTTTACACTTTAGGGATAAAAGAACGAAAAAGGGGGAAGAGGGGGGGCCCTCACGTTGGACTGAAAAAAAGGTGCATAAAAGTGGCACTACATGTTGGTCTGTTGGGAATGCTAGGGGGGAATTATACTGGCTAACCCCTTCAAAGAAGCCGTGAAAAACCTACAAAAGGGGACAAATCCCCTACAGCTTGTCGGACGGCAAGGGGGGGAACTGCTAATGTGGTGGGAAACGCCATTCCCCAGCAAGAACAATATTCTAAAGAGGGTCTGATCTGGGATACATACAGTGTATACAGATTAGAAGGAAGAAATACTTTCTGGCTCAAAAAAAGAATCCAAGATTTTTTTTAAGCTGCTGGGCTATGTATGTAATGTGTTTGTGTCAGTTAAGATTATTCTCAAAAGTAACACCTACAAGGTTAAATAATTCTTTGTTCTGCAGAACTTGGCCACTCGTATATAACGAATAAGCATTGGCAGAATTTTTTGCGACGCGAACATGACTGTTTTTTGGAGGCATTAAAAGTGGAGAAGATTTTTCACGCCCAATCCAAGATTACTTTAAAGTCTTGTGGAAAAATATCTGCATTGACCTGCCCCGTTTTTCAAATCAGAATTACAGGGTGGCTTAGGAAACGGAATATTAGAGTGTATATTAGTTTTTCGGATATATCGACACGTTCTATATGCTAACTGGCGTAATTATTGTGTAATAGTTTGTAATGGAATAAATAAAGTATATGACTAAGACATGTAGCCAAATAAATTTTAAATTTTTTTAAATTTCGTTTGATTAAGGATAAAAAAATATCATTTTTAAAAAATAATACCTATTTTTTAAAAATTTAATACCATTTTTTTATCACTATCTGGCAACGCGGCAACATCCACGTCACGAAAAGCATATGACGTGCATCGGAAATTGTTTTGCGTTTGAAAATAAATTTCCCGAAGGTGGATTTTCCGGAAAGAAACGCATGGTTGTATGGCAAATTAAATTTTCTTCGAAATTATGAAATTTAAATATACTATATAACTGAGCGAAAAAAATAAAAAAAAAACTTTTAAATGTATTATGTGTCCCTAAAAAAATAACTTTAAAAATATCTTTTAATAAACAACATCCTTGCAATATTGTACCTTCGGTGCAATTAAGTATAATTTGTCACTTTAAATTCTTTATGATGTTCAATTATTGCAGATGGGTGTATCCAAATTAGATACATTTTTATAGCTTCTGTTTAACAAAGTCATTTTTAAGGTTTTAATAAACTGTACTTTGTTGAAATGACGATTTTGTCTATTCAAATTATATAGTTCGGTTTTAATACCAGTACCTTGCCCATGTACGTAAAATGGGAACATTTATTATCCGATGCTTATTTAAAATTATGTATGTTTAGTTTTTAGGGTTTTAAAGCTACTATATAATATTTAAAAAATCTATATACAGGGTGCCGGAAAATACGTGTACAACGTTTGATGACACACTTCGGGCGTCAAAATAAATCTATTAAAGCGAACTTTCCTACATCCAAATTTGCTTTAATTAACTTGCAGACGGCGTCAATGATATTGGTTTTTCTTTTAATTTTTCAAAAACGTGCAAGTCAATTTCAATAATTTTTGGTGGTGAGTCTCGGGCTATAAAATGACGTTTGCTGTTGGCACAGTTATCCACTCTACTTAACCTAAAGTATTATAAACGTGACGTCATATTATTATGTACCTATATCCTCTGATTTTTTATCTCTTGCAAAACAAGAGTTTGAACATTAAGGCCACTTTTTTTAACTCCTAAAATCTTTTACTATTACGGTAAATAAGGACAACTATACGAACTCCCAAAAAGTTGACATGCTTTTCATGTACGGGTTTTGCCAAGGAAATGGATGTCAAAGTGTTAGGGTTTAATGAAGAATTTCGCCGTCTTACCAAATCACCAAACATTTGCAAGTATTGAACGTCGTCTTCGGGAAACAGTAGCTTTGAACAAAAATTTGAAGGTAGGGGTCGTAATCGGACAACTCGAACTGTTAAAAACAAAAGGGGAAAATTTTTTAAAGGGTTTAAAAAAACCCAAAACAGTACACCCCGGTTAAAAAATGAGTTGGCGGTTCCTAAAACCACCATAAATGATATTTTAAAAGAACAATTGTTTCCCCCCACACATCCAAACAGTTCAGGAACTTTTCCCATTGATCCTCCCCAGCGGCTCCTATTTTTAAAATTTTTCCCCGGGAAGAAAAATTCATGATCTAAATTTTTTTAAGGGGAAAAATTTTCCGACGAGGCGACCTTTACAAGATCCCGGGGGGTTTCCAACCTATACAATGAACATGTTTATGCCGGAAAATCCTTATGCCATTAGATTACCCACCGAACATCAATTTAAAAAAAATGTTTGGGCAGGTATTATCGATCGATATTTTTGGTCCTGAAAGTACCAGATAAATTGAATGGAAATATTTACCTTAATTTTTTGCAAAATACTTTGCCAATTCTTCGGAAAATTTGCCCCTTACGATGGCCACCACGTTCCCCGGACCTAAATATGTGTGATTTCTTTTGTGGGGTGCTCTTAAAACCGAAATTTATAAGACTCCGTGAACACCCCGGGAAAAATTATGGCACGAATTTTTTAAAGGGAAGCAGCCTTAAAATTTTTTGCTGGTAATTATTTTTCGCATTTGGCTCTTTGGCGCTTCTTGTCACCTGGCGCCTAGAGCAAGTGCTTCTCTCGCTCGACCACAAGGCCGGCGCTGGGCAAAGACATTGTACAATGTGCACAAAAAGAAAGCTAAATATTTAAATGATTAATTAAATAAAGACAAGATTGCCAAAAGGTTGTGTTAATTTTTTTTTTTTGAATTTGAGTAACTACAGCGGTATTTGAGTCAGTGTTGGCGTGGCTTACAAAAGCAACATTTGTGTAATTTCTGAAATTTAAAGCAATAGTACAAATATTTTATCATTCTCTATAAATTGTTTGCTTTTGTGTTTTACTGTGAGTTACACTATATTAAACAATTTGGTCTTTAAGTTTGTCTTATTTGTTTTTTTATTATCGAGTATAAGGCCTGAATTTTGCTCAACCGATGATTAGCGCTGACATAGATCAAAAATGGAGCTTTATCATAAAACTGTTTGATAAGCTACACTGCAGAGCTAATAGACTCCTAGTTATCTAGTGGTCTATTAGCTTTAGACCAATAGTTGATCATACATTTTTATTGATTTAGCTTCATAGGACTAAAAAGGCAATATTTAAAGTATTTAAATATATTTATAATACTTCAGTTTATTTTGTGTACATATTGTGATGTGTTTGTTTAGTTATTCGTAGAGTGAAAAAATTGGTCCACAACAAAAAATACCTAAATAGAAATTTACATGGTACACAAAATCCAATTGTTTTTATTTGAACGATTATCATCATTAAGTAATACTAATGTCATAATCATCATCAGATTTTATAACAATTTTTACCTGTTAAGCTTATTTTGCCTATTAGGTGAACCCTAAATATTGCTGTCAGTTACTTTTTACCAAAAAAGGAAGCTTTGACAAATAACTGTAATAAATGTGGCCGAATTTAAGTGACAAGAATAGGTTATCTTTTCTCTATGATTTCCCATTGGTCAATTTAGTGATGTACATGGGGCGATTTCGACTGTTTTAACGGAAACTCGTATTTCGAAAATGAAAAAAAATTTACTGGTGTCTTGGGCTCGATTTTCGAAATTAGATGAATGGTGAAAACCGCATCCCGAAATCTCTATCGGTATCCGAAGGGCGTTTTTAATTTTTTTGGGCCCTTTTGAAAAATTCGTACCCAATGTATTTTCTTAAAAGGGCACTTTTTTTTGAGTGGAATCCATTGGACTACTCAGATTTTAAAAAAATTTTAGTTTCGTTAAAAAATATAAAGCTTAGTTTTTTTTAAAAATAAATCATAGTTGAGC
>JAHBCN010001125.1:0-130966 GCA_019359885.1 Listronotus oregonensis
AAATATTTCAGTGTTCTTTGAACCGTCGCATAGGTTACTCTTCTTCTTGCAGGGCCATACCTCAAGTCTCTAACTGCGTCAGTAATTGACTTCATGGGATACAAAGTAAAATAATTTAGAATAGCTCGATCCGGGTTTCTTTTTCTTATTGTAGTCCTTTTTTTAATATGAAACGATTTTGTTTCTTCAAATAAGACTTTCAGTTTTAAAATCGTTTTTACTGATATATTTCGGTGAAAATTTGAAACATATCTTCGTTGTGTTTCCCTGGCGTTTTCTCCACATTTATAATAGTACATAAAATCATGTATATAACGCGTACAAAAAATAGGCTTTATTAACTCATCGTTTTATAGCTTCGCTCGCAAACTCGGTCGCCTATAAAAATATAATTTAATAAAGAATTAATTTGTATACTAATTATATAAGTAACTTTTATATTTATAAACATAATGTAATAAAATCATTAAAATATTAACAACTTAAACATAAACAATTATCAATCCAGTGCGACTATACCGGGTGTCTCCTTGTAATGTGTCTTTATTTTTATAAGTGGAATAAATTCCAAAAAATGTGTTTTATCAGGTGGAAAAAGTATTACCATCTTCAAAATTTAGTTATAAATGGATTCCTTTAAAATCCGATATCGTTATTAACATGTTTACCAACTTGATGTTGAGTTTAAGACAGGCGCTAACCTACTGATAACTAACTTTCATAAAACTTTCTTCCAGTGAATCATGAAGTATGCATAAATGCACAACCTAGCTAAATTTACTAGTTGTCATTAACTATATAGTGCTTCGGTATTTAGTGGAAAGATAAAGTTTGATAATAGAGGAAAAGAGCATAGTTTTCAACTAAAATTCCAGAAATACGATGTGCAAAGCATAAAGTACGTTAAAAGTACAATATAATATGCGTTTTTTTCTTTTTTAAATTTATTTTAAAAAATAAGCAAGTACTGCATCTTCATTATTTTCTTTAATAAAACTTATCCATAAATATATATATTTTTTTATATAAAGAAATTTCTAATTTTGATGAGTCAATGAATGAATGGGCCACTAGGTGTCTTTAAGCACTACCAAACGCATTTCTATCATAATTCGTATGCTATTTTATTACTTTTTGTAATTTCCTCAAAATATGTCGACATTATGGTTTATTGTTTCATTTTACAGTTGACATCATATTTATTTGTACTTAAAGAAATGGAATGAGCAATAAAATAAAGCTTTACCGAAAATTATTTCTGCTTCGTAAAGTGTCTCTAGGGTTCTTTTATGTATTTCTTTTATTTTTACAGGATCTTTTCAAATTAAAAATTTGATAGTTAAAATTTTTATTGGAAATATTATTTTATATATTATAAATTTTCTTTTAAAAGAGGACCAGTTTAAATATTAAGACATATGGTTGAATTTTAAGTTTATTTTGTATCTCGGGATATGAAGGCTCGAAGCCTAGGTGTTGCTAAACTAACCAGAACAAACAACAATGACACGATGACAACAAGAAACAAGAGATATTGTCCCTCTCTCTTCTTCTTTTTAGGAAGGTCTTGATTTACACAGCGAAGACCAATCCTCCCATTAGTCTTGTTTCTTCTCTATAACCCCGAGACTGGTTGGTTAATATCCTGTGGGCCCATTTTTGGTTGCCCAAATAATTTCTGTCTTTTGTGATTCAGCGCTTCACATTTGCACAGAATATGGTAGGGTGTTTCTTCCCCCTTGTCGCATATTCTGCAAAAAGTGTCCCCATTGTTTGATCCTATCTTATGTAGGTGTCCTCTTGAGTTATCGTGTCCTGCTAGCAGCCCCTTATAAAGCCTCTTCCATGTCTTATTCTACTGAGGCTCCTTCAGTATTCCTCGTGTTTGTTTCGGATCCATTCCCTGGTTTGCCCACGTGCTGTCACTTCAAGGGCAGTATGATGTGGATGTTTTTTGTCTGGCTAGCTCATCCGCTTTTTCGTTGCCTATCATTCCCGAATGCCCTGGTACACACAGAAGAGTTACCCTGTTACCTTCTCCCAGTTCTTTTTGACATTTCCATGTGAGCATGGACGTTACCTTGGAGTTTACTAGTGCCCCTAGTGACGCCTGGCTGTCCATTCTACTTGTGACAAAATCCACTGCATTTAGACGCTTTCATATTTAATATCTGTTGTCTAACGCAGGTTGAATGTCCACTTGTCCACCCTTTTATAAGCAAATCGTTGAGACATTGTCTTTCGTGATTTGATATTCATTTTTCTAAGGTTATGTTTTGTCATAGAAGACAACGCTTAAAGCGCTTAAAATAACAAGATGTATTTTTAATAAATATACATTTGATGATATATTCTCTATAACTCAAGTTTTATACGTAAGCTATTTTTTTCACATTCCTTTTCACTATCTCTTTTTAAACAGTGACAAACTTATGAGTTACCTTTAAGGGCAACAAAGACATGGGATTCTTATTTTAACTTTCTCTTTCTTTATATTATCACAGAATCCTAGTCCTGATGTGAAATTTTGGTTGTTCAATTCGCAATCAGGATGCTTTAAATTCCTTCGTACAACCATTATAACATCACTCGCATTTTTTATATTTTTTGACTAGTGCAACAGTTAACTTCCGAGTAAATATGTTGAAATTAAGTTTGTAAAATATCCTGTTCATTTTCAACATCGTGAAAACCCATGTCAATTTTAACAACTTTTTCGCTAGCATAGCCTAGCTCTTTGGATTGACCAATGAGGTGTATTTTGTTCCTTTGTTTTTGCTTCTTCTTCTCTGGGAGCCGTCAGGATTTACTACCGGAGGCAAGGCAGCCTCTTGGGCTTTTTGTGCCTAATATCCCATTATCTTTTATGCCAGTCCTTCCATTAGTCTTGTTCCTTCTACGAGTCTGTATAACCCCGAGACTGGTTGGTTGATATATTCCTGTGGGCTTCGGTTGCCCAAATAATGCCTGTCTTTTGTGATTCAACGCTTTACATTCGCACAAGATGTGGTGGGCTGTTTCTTCCCCCTCGTCGCACATTCTGCAACTTGGGTCCCCATTGTGTGCGCCTATCTTTTGTAGGTATCCTCTTAGATTATCGTCCCCTATTAGCAACCCTACTGTTATGCAAAGTGCGTTCCTACTTTGTTTGAGTAGTTCTTCCTTCGTTCTTTTGGATGGGCTCCTTATGAAGCTTTTTCCGTGTCGGAGACTTCCCAGTATTTCTAGTGTTTGTTTCGGATCCATTCCTGGTTTACCCTCGTGTTGTTGGTTTTTGCTACATCTCTCTCAAATTAAACATAGTTTCCATTAATTCATATTTTAGACATTCTAATGTTTCCCTGGCACGTAAATATAATACATATCAAATTTCCATCTGATAATTGAATACTAAATCTCTATTATGGTAAATATCTATTTCGAAAGTCTTGATGCGGCTCAGACACTACGATGACATTATACATACGAGTAAGCCACTATACCATAAACTACCCCTCTACTACCAAGATAATTGACAATTCTATTCATTCTATATTTTAACCTTAACCCTGACACGAAACGTAGAACTACACCAAAACATATAAACAGACCAAAAGTTTATTATTATGCCGCGTCCACCTTGAATTCAAGGTGCAACGGGCCATGATTGATCGAAAAATTTATATTTATGTATATTAAACAGCGATGTAGACTGCAAACACAAACTTACTAACAGGACTACTGATCGGACCCAACAAAAAGGAATGGGAATGAATGAAAAGAGCGATTAGTGTGAAATAAGAATGCAAATGATAAGTCAAACACTGAACATATGTGAATAAATGTGAAGTACCGACAACAAAACAGACCGAGCTTGGTTTATTGCTATGTTGTACCTGACACAATGCTACATAATACCTGATGTAAAACAAGCTGGGTTTTTGGGTACTTTTCCAGCAACTCTTTTAAAATACGATATGTTAAATATAACTCAATTAATAAAATTTCCCTAAGCTTTTAGCAGAACCAATGCCTAATAACATTTGTAAGATCGCTGATCGGAAAATGCTATCCATCCCGTAACCAATACTTTTCCACTACCTAGGGTTTCCACCAGCCCCAACCCTCACCCGGTTGTCACCCATTCTCAAAGCCTGCAAAGGCACTCGAGACTGTAACCTATAAATATTGTATATACTTAAGTTTCTGTTTTGTAAATATATTGTATGTACACATGTAGTCTTAGGAAGTATTGTAAATATGTATGTAATTAATAAAGCTATTTGTGAGTAAGTACTTTGTTTGAGTAGTTCTTCTTTCGTTCTTTTGGATGGGCCCCTTATCAAGCTTTTTCCATGTCTTATTCTACTGAGTCTTTCCCAGTTATTCCTCATGTTTGTTTTGGATCCATTTCCTGGTTTGCCCTCGTGCTGGGGTTTTGGTTTGTGTTTGCTTACATCTCTCTCAAAATAAAAATTCTCAACAATAGTTTCCATATAATTATCGATATTTTAGACATTCTATATGGTTTCCCCGTGGCCGTAAAATATAAATGCATATTCTAAACTTTCCATCTGATAATTGATATACTGGAAATGCCTCTAATTATGGTAAATATCAGTTAGGCAAGTAATGTGTATTTTGAAACAGAATTGTGTAAGCGATACCGTGTTTGTATTTATGCTCAGTCGGGTTTTATCGACGAATCATTTATTACTCTACATGATTGGCGGTATCGGCGGTTTTGTGTGTAAATAGATCGATTGAAATAATAAATTAATATGCTGTGTGTTTGGAAATTTAATATGTTTTATTTTGTCCTTGTTTTTCTCTTCTGTGGTTTTAAACGCAAATATTGAACGAGAATTTGTTTAAAGTATTTATCATCTAGTGTGTGATTTGTCATAACAGAAATACATATGATGGTCGTTTATTTGTTACAGAAATATTTACAAACAACTTGTATGTGACTATAAGGAAATAAAAAACGTAAAAGAAACAAACTCATAAGAGCACTTTTGTAATTGATTATGGTTCTTGGGGGCCTAAATATGAAATGAAAAAATAGAGACTACTATTTAATTTAGGCTTGCGGGATAAATTTATAATGATTTTAAAAATTATCTCGAAATTTATGCATTCTTTTTCAAAAATATGTAGAGAGCTTTTTTGTAGAAAATATAATTTTCTATGAAGCTGATACTTGCTGTAGTATAAAAAAAATATATATGTTATTGCATAATAACTGCGCAAAACAGAATAAATGATATCTAAAAAATTTGAATTTTTGGCCCTGGTTAGTTAGATTGTTTACAACTTTTTTCCGATGCAAGATAGATATGATATTGGCTTCTAGTATATTAGCAAAGAAAACTTGTTCAAAAAAACGTAAAATAAAGAAAAGTGCTTTTATATTATTGAATTAATATAAATGTGTAGTATCAATATCTGGTAATTTAAAAAATACATGGTTACCTATGCTTATTGCTGAAGTAAACTTAAAATAAATTAACACACCACCTTCTTTGTCTTTTTAAAAATTAGAAATATACCAGTGAAACAACCTATAATGTCATTTATGATAAGCGCTATTAATTTCAAAAGCTATTAGAATTTCCCAACTCTTTAATCCAAAATTTTTTTGAATATTTAATTTAATTTTTTTTTTTAATTTTACCTTGACAACGGTGGCTGACTTGCTGTAGATTAGTGTGTTAAATTTTTGGGATTTTTGGGAGATTTTTCTTCTTTTGCTAACACTTTTTTTACTTTAGAAGGTGCCATTTTTAGAGAAAATTCTCTACACGTTTTTCTACAAAAATGGTCCTTAAATATTTTTGCTAAAAATGCATTGATTTCGGGAAGATTTAAAATTTCTAAAACGATAAAAAATTTGCTCTGTTCTCTAAAACGCAAGGCTTAATTTAATCGCACTTTGATTTTTTTTATCTAGGCATCCTAAATCTTATAAATTGCTTTATTATTCAAAGTGATAGTCAGTGGCCTAAGAACCTGGCCGCTCATAGAAAAAGAATAAATATTTGTTATTTTTTTTACGATAGCAAACATGATTGTGCTTTGAGGGAATTAAACTGAACAGGATTTTAAGTATTAAAATGAAAAATAGCGTTTAATAATTAACCTATTTATGAGACCGCTCTAAAATTACTTCAAGGCATAGACTACAAAAATTGTTACTGCTAATGCCTTTTTGTAATTTTTAGGCTCTTTCTTTTTTGGTCTTTTACTAACAGGACCACGTTTATTTTAGTGTAGGTACTCACAGTATTTAAGGTCTTTGGCTTATATCTTATATAAATGGCAATTGATATAAAAAATATTATTTAAATAAAAGAAACGTTAGTAATCCTAATCTCTAAGCTTACCAAGTATAGATATAACAAATTCCAAGATATATTAAAACAAAGGCATATTCTTTAAAACTTTATTTTCCGTTTAATATCGGATAAAAACTTTTTTACGCGAAATCCATTTGTTAAGCTACTTTCAATTTCGGCGAACCGTTCTGTGCCGTATTTCATTAGTTTATACTCGTATCTTAAAAACTTTTTAATAATATTAGGCCCTGTGGTTGCACACAAAATAAAAAGTAGAAATTAAGAAACACAACTATTTTAGATACTGAAAAATTTAAAGACCAAAAAACTAAATACTTTTATGATTTTTTTTTGTATTAATTCGCCTTTTAAGATCATCAATATTAGCAGGTTGTGTTTTATTAACAATGGATTTAGGATGTCCCCAAAAAAAGAAATCTAAGGGTGTTAAATTCGGTGATCTTGGAGGCCATTCAATTGGTCCTCTTCTGTTGATGAAGTTTATGCATTTTCAGTGCTTTTCTTACAGTCTCGTGTGATATTCCTGTCTTTTTTTCTACTGTCCGCAAGGAGCTGGTGGGCTCTGCAGCAAGTAATTCCAAAACCTCAATTTAAGCTCCTTCATTCATCACTCGTAGGTATTTTTTTCTATTACTTACCGAGCCAATTTCGGAGAACTTTTCCACCAAATTCAGCACATATCCGTGACTTACTCCACGATTTCGATTTTTTTCATTGAAAACCAATGCCGTCTTTCTTGCGCACTTTCCAACCTCTGCATAAATGAAGATAATTTTTAATTCTATCTTTAAGACAATAAACCATTCTCACACTTAATGCACTTAATAAAAGTTATCACTGAACAGCCCAACAAGCAAAAGCGACTTATCAATAATATTCCTGTTTTGGCTACATCTTTTAATTTGCTGACCATGTTGTTTAAAAACAACGTATTTTAAGAATTTGATGATAGAATAGCAAATTAACTAGGTACTGGTAGTACCATCGAAATTTTATTAGATTACTTTTTGATGTTAATTTTTCGAGGTTACTTTGCCAATGCCCAAATAAATTTGAAACGGTGCCACCCATGGATGTAGGGAGGGGGAGACAGAGGAGGGCCATGCCTTTCCCCCTGGAAGATTGGAATTTGAGAAAAAAAACGTTAATGTTTATGATGTTATGTGTTTATTGATATTTCGCCCCCCTAGAAAAATGTCTGACTACACCCATGGTGCCACCTAATCTTCTAATTATTTGTACTACAAGAAGACCCAATGCAATTTTTGTGTAAACACTAACCTGAAAACCAAAATCTCAATGCAGATAAGTTTGATTGTTTCTGCAACTTTGAAACTTGATTATTCGGAAACCTCTGGATAAAAAGCAACAAAGTAGGATACCACGAAAAAGAGAATTGAACGCCCCATAAAACGATGTGACCCCCATTCCCATTTAAGATTGAAAATATATTTGTTTACACATTGTATATTTAACAAATGTTCCGCACCTAAAAGGGAGCATATCCCGATTTTTATTATATACATCTGTATAAACGGTTTTCAGTAAAAACATGCCTTTCATCTCGTATATCCAACCAAAAACATATAAGGATTGGTCTAATAAAGAAAAGTTTTTTTTTCCTATTACTGAGGTTTCATTAAGGACATTTTAGTCTTTGCTATCCCATTCGCAAAAAAAAGCCACTCTACAGTCTTGTTAGTAGTTCAACAACTTTTGGGTCTGCACAGATATTCCAATTGTGATCTTCATATGTTATGCTTTGAAGTAATATACGCAGGTTCTCGTACGTTTCTTTTAAATTTACAGCATGACATAAGAAACAGATGGTTGTTAGTTTCCATTTATACATTAAACTGCCTTAGACTCGTCTTCGAAAAGACAATAAACAGTCGTCACTGTTTATAGGAAAAACCACAATATGCTGTTGATGTTCTTTCGATTTTCTACGTGATACAATTTACAGGTCAGTATAAGGATATAATACATTAGTTTGACGGAGAAAATTTTCTTGCAGAACAATGTTATTTTTCTGTAAAAACCAATAAAAGTTTACTTTTAAAGATACGTCACGATCTACATGGCAACACCGCATTTAAGTAAGCTAATTTATAACAGAAAAACACCGTGGTTTAACGCGCAGGTAATAAGGACCGAAGGGAAAACTCCAAGAAGCTTCCCTTAATGTGCACTTAATTTAATTTATTGTTCTGGGGTACGCGTGGGTCCATCGCACTTGATTTGATTATGTTAACCGCAAAACGAAAGGGTAAAAGTTTTTCTTTATAAATTAATATTGTAATTCTTATGGTTTGGAGATAATTTTCGCAATAAAGGTGGTAATATTCATATACACTCCCGACACTAAAATACGGACAAAAACACAAGTCAACAAAGTTAAATTTTTGTAAAGTAACATTTATAAAAAAAGGTTTGTTTAAAGTATTTTGGAGTCCCAAATTCAAAAACGATAAGCTAATAACTGTAACACGTACAGTATTTTTTGTTATAAGGAGAAAAAACAGGAGACGACATATTTTTACAATCTAATATATTTTATTTAATATAAACATATAAAGCATGTAGAATCTATGCAAAAACATTACTGAGGATCGGTTGTTATGTGAATAAAAAATATATTGCACGAGTTATGATACAGCGACAAAAACGTTTACTTTTTCTTTTGTGTTTTGTAACATCATTCCTTTTTAAAAACCAACAGTAGTCGCCCAACAAAGATGGGTTCCAGCGTCCCTGGTATTTTGTTTCCATCGTCCTTATGTCCTGGTGAAACCTTTTTCCTTGTTCGTCGCTTACTACACCCAAATTTTCCGGGAAAAAGTCTGGTGGGTGTGCAAAAAATGTATTTTAGAGACATGCGACACCCTGATAATTTATAGGTTTTCAACAGTTCATCTATAAGCCTTTTATAGTCTTCATCTTTCTTGTTGCCCAGAAATCCTTTCACTACACGTACAAAACACGTCCAAGCCGCCAATTCCATTTCATTTAATTGTTCTTGAAAATGGAGAACATCTGGGAGCTTCCTTATCTGAGGTCCAATAAATATGCCTTCTTTTAACTTTGCATCACTTAGTTAAGGAAATATTTCTCTTAGGTACTGAAAACCACTACCTTCTTTGTCCATGGCTTTGACAAAGTTTTTATTACTCCAAGCTTAACATGAAGGGGGGGTAGCAGCACCATTTTTGGGTTAGGTAGGTAGGTAGGTATGTTTAAAGTAAGTGGGTATAGCACCCTTCCACCGCGACCGATCGGTCTATTGTGGCTCACACCCTTTTATATTTCTCCCACCAGGTCCAGACTCCTAATAAATCTGATGATCCTGTTGGGAGAGAGATCTTTCACCTCCCCCGGCAATAAGGTGTCATTGCCGAGGATTGCAATCTTAGTCGTGCCATTGCTGGGCACGAACACAATATGTGTTATGCCGATTCATCCCCCTCCATGCACATGCGGCACTCGGCGTCTTCCGCTAGGCCGATTTTGTGCATGTGGTATTTTAATCTGCAGTGTCCCGTGTACAGTCCCACTACTTCGAGTGCCTGAGACCCGGAAGTCCATGCCAGTACCGAAGATTTTCTCTTTGTGTCCAAGCTGATATGAACTGCTTGGCCGTTCCATAAGATATACCGATGATCGGTTCCGGCCCTGTGAATTTTGTTTCCACCCCCCTTTTGGCAAGGAGGTCTGCGGATTCATTACCCTCTAGGCCGGTGTGTCCAGGTATCCACAGTAGTGTAACCTTATTGTTTTGACCCAGTTTGGTCAGCGCATCCTTGCAATTCCAGACGGTTTAGAATTGCACCGGCTGGATTCTGAGCCTTAAGAGCTGCTTGACTATCGGAGATATTTTAACGTTCTGTGCAGGGCCGATCAAGCAGCGATCTAGCACACATGGCAATAGCAAATACCTCCGCTTGAAATATGGTTGTGTGAGTGCTCAGGCTAAAGGAAAACTCTGCCATTGGCCTCTGTCCATATATTCCAGCTCCAACACCGTCCTTGGTTTTGGAACCATCGGTGTACCAACAGATGTCAGCCCGGAGCAGGTCGTTTTTCGACTCCAGTCCTCCCTTTGTGGGTAGGCTACACTGTAGGGCCTGTTGTAATTGGTTGCTGTAGGCATTATGCCTGAGGGCATTCCCTGTCTGTCACAGGTCAGGACATTCCTGAGGAGACTGGTGCTGTCCATATGACACGCCTGCTTTTTTGGGTTAACAAGGGAGCATATTTAATGTTTAAAGTACCAGGTTTAAAAGAAGTTCTATGAGGCCAATCCTTTTTACTGTCCACTGATACTGTTCATATTTAACACAATTTAATAAAGTTGCTAAGTTGTCATAGGTTTCTTCCATTGTAAAAAATATTTGAGCAAGCCATACTGATCTAAGGATATTCGTAGACAATCTTAAAAGTCTTAGGCATAATTATTTTGCAGGCAATATGGATTATCGATTTTTGGGGAATTTAAACGACTACTCAAAAACGGGAGGCTTTTAAGAATTTACACAATGCTTACAATTTTTTTGTTCCATTTAATATGGCTCTTACCTTTATAAATAAGCCTATTATTTCCAAAGTACTTTTTTAGGTATCATTTTAGACTAACTTCACCAATAAAGTGGTGAAAATTAGTTCCTATATGGAACACAGACTGGTCAGACAAAAATACATTCACAAAATTATGTCAACAGTTGCAGTGGTATCTAGAGAAGGCTTATTTCTTTTAGTTTGGGTTAATCTAAGCTCCGTCATCTCTTAGAAAACCAAAAGGCCAGCAGTCTGGTTTTGATGTTTAAGTACACAAATCAAAATATAATGTAAACAAAAAACAATGGTCAAGAAAACCAGCAAAATCTAAAATTAATGTCAATGACATTTTACTAAATGTGGCAACACAGGCTTTGCCAAAGCCTATACTAAACCCTTTCAAAAGACCTGTGGTTTTAAGTTTCTCCTCAAGGAGAGCTAAAATGTCCAATAAAAATAATTAAGCTACATTAAACCTACTATGGAGATACTTTGGGACATTTTGCGGATGGGTTTAATATCTTTAACGGTTTAAGTGTTTCATTGAGAATGACGCAGTGTAGCTTTGTATTTTTATTATTAAACATAAAAGGTATGTAGCTCAAATTGAAGGATTTTTAAAGATGTAAATTTAAATCATGATTCTTGGTTTTTTTTACTTTTAGTATATGACAATTCATTGGTTTTATCTACTTATAAAATTGTATTTTTTTATTTTAACAACCAAATGAAAGACTGAAACTGTTCTTAATAACTAGCAGATTTAAATGTCCAATAGATATATTAATATAAAAAATTTAATTACTAAACCTTCTTCAAAAAATACTTACGAAAGTTATAAACGATTAACTAGAAAAGAATTACGTGTTTCTTTCACCTTTACTTACACTATTCTATTCCTAACCAAGACGAACACCGATTTATTAATAATTCTTTAAAAAATATTGCTTTTGAAATAGCTGGGTGTGTCAAGTTATCTTTTGAAAATCTAAAAAGTATTGCATACCAAGAACCTAATAATAAAAAATCTACCCTTTTGTGCCGTGCCTTTCACTTTCTGAGCTTTGTGTCGGCAAATTAGCAAAGAACAAAACAAGGCCGCTTAACCCCTTTCCCGCATAGTTTCGTCGGTATCATTCGGATAATTGCAAAATTTGAATCCTGATACTAAAGCAGAATGGTGGTAGCAGGATTTTCGCCTGGAGGTACAGGGAGGGTGATTTTTTCTTTGACAGAAGCGAAATTAAGTAAATAGATACAGTTTATAATTTCAATATTGTCCGAAGGGTTTTGGAGACAGTGGGCTGGTGTTGCTAAATTAATGCAAAAATAATTTGTTATTCTATTTATAATGTTTGATTTTAAATTTATTTTTTGCTGTAACAAGAGAAGAAACATAACACATAAAATTGTCCAAAGGGTCTTAAAGGAAATAGACTGAGAATGCTAAATTTATTCATAGATAATTTATTTCTACATTATTGTTTTTGATTTTTACTTATTTTTTGCTGTAACAAGAGATGAACAATATTACATAAAATATCAACATTTATCCCCTTAAACTTAAAATCACATTAAACTAGTGGACAGTCGTAAATCTGCAAGTTGTGTTCTGTGTACTATTGTCAGTACTAGTGGACCATCGTAAACTGGCAGGTTGTGTTCTATGTATTATTGTTAGTACCAGTGGACAGTCGTAAACCTGCAAGTTGTGCTTTGTGTATTATTGCCAGTACATTTTTTAAAAATCTTAATGACAGCCCACTAGAGCTTGAATAAAGCGACAAAGCCCAAATACTATGTACTTGGGGGTGTAGGTTTCTAAATGTTTTACCCATATCTTATCAGTTCAGGAAGAGGCAGAGGAAGATAGTAAATGTTTATATTTCACCTCTTCCTTTTTAAATTTGTAGAATAGTACTTTAAAGACAAGGAATCTTTATAATTTTCGTAAAAGCTATTTTAATGCTGTTAGGTGTAAATATATTATAAATATAATTATATAAATAATTACTTCTCCTTCGTACCATTCCTTACCTTGGATATATTTTTAATATATAAAATTAATTTACTTAGTTCCCTTTAAATCTTTAAATCGTAATCTTAATTATCGGCTCCGTTGATACAGATCAACGAATTCTTGGATAGAAATAAAGTAAACAAACCTTGCTTGGCATTAATATAATCAAAGGGGCAAGGAGGGATAGTTCTTGTAACACACTGCACCGGCAACATTATTTAAACATAGTGAATAACATACTACGAAAATAATAACTTTTCAATGTTTATGGCATTGCACGATAAATAACATTAATATAAATCGATGATTTTTTATAATTAAAAATTATTTTTAAAACCAGAAAAACAATTTTTGTTTATTATCTTGAATTATCAGGACAGGATATGTCATTCACTTTAGATGTCTCAATTCGATTGTCTGTTGATCGAGTGAGATAATTCAAAACGATGTTATTAGAACAATGTTAATTTTTACAACCTTAAATTAAGAGGAAGAGATAAAAACGTGTTATTAATAATAAATAGAAAGGTTGCACGCACAATACCTGATTAAATATAATTTCTTATCAAACGAATACTGCAGCTGCCCAAATCAACCTTGTTGCCGGTGCAATGGAACTGTCATATTAATAAATGTTTATATTTAAATCGATGTTGCCGACATTAACACAAAAACCAATATTTTTGAATAATTTTATTACATTTTCAAGATAATTTCCTGATTTTGATTTTTAAGGTCTGGCAATTTGTTTACGTTTTTCCAAAACAAAAACAAACAGATCACTATACCAAACACCCTGCCTACAAACTGGCGTTGCGTTAATTCTAGTCCTTGGGTTCGTTGATACAGATCCTGGCCAATTAAAAAGGGCCTACGGCTGCGCCTACGTACGCCGGATCTCTCCAAGTTATATGACGGTACTTGTCGCTTATTAAAATTAAGTTAAAATTGATGTGTGTTTAATTTTAAAGTAACAAGCACCCCATTTCTCTCAACCACCAACATGGATTTAAAAATATATGTAAAAGTGAAAATTGACAACAAGTAGCCTCAAACCTAACGGAGACGATGATGTGTATTTTTTTAGAAATGTAATGCCCTATTTAAAAACTTTCTTTATCTAACCAAATAACACACTTAGAAGTCGGCGAATTAACCTCGTTATTATCAGCTAATACCCTTCAATAACCTATCTGGTAATTATGGAGAAACCATCTTATAAACAGTAAATTTTTTAAATTTTAAATTTTCTAAATAACTTAGTTTCATTTCTTTTGAGCACCATTTTCCATTTTATTAAGTCGCTTTTAACCGAACCAAAATATAAAGAGCCAATAAGAAAATCTGAAAGATACATCCGTTTTCCATTATATGTAGTATATACTTTTGTATTCCCTCTTCAGCATAACGTATTCGGATTTAAATTAAATATTAACAAAAATAAATAAGGCATTACCTTCATCTTTGTATTTGTTTTTTCTTAGTATCTGCATAAATTTTATTTTTGTTTAATACCTTTTATTTCGTTTCGGTGAGATTTCAACAAGAAAGAATAAGTAATGCTAAAAGACGTTTTGATCCCGTTCTTTTTAATACGTATTATTTTATATTCTTTGGGGCTTATATTTGTTAAACGCGCACAAAGTTATGGTATATTAAGATCATTTTGTTAAATTTAATAGTTTATTAAAAAAAATCCCAGTTTTTTTTTTCATTTTTACCACCATTTCAAATCATCCTCAACTCTTAGAAATTGTTTATGGTGTGTTTTTTTACCTATAGTCCTTGTAATAGTTAAAAAAAAATTGTGCGCATGCCCCATTGTATTGTATTGTATTGTAATGAACGGGGTCGCTCGGCTCTAGTGTAGCCCTCCTTCACTTCGACCTAAGGAGATCTTTTGTAAATACCCTTCGTTGGTTAGTGCCCGGTAATTCCTATACCTTTAGCAAAGTTCAAGATACTACGCGGTGCAAGTTGAATAATATCTCTAGGAGTAAGATATATCCCTTCGAGGTATTTAAGCCGTTGTCGGGTCAGTTTTCTGCATTCACAGAGAATGTGTTCCGCAGTTTCGTTTGCTTCATGACAAAACCGACATTGTTCATCCTCAGTCTTTCACATTTTTTTGAGGTGATACCTCCAAGGGCCATGTCCTGTTAGGAAGTCGGTAACCAGTTTAAGTTCATTTTTTTGAAGTTTCAGTAGCTTCTTTGTGTACTTAGGTGAATGCGAAATAAATCTTTTCGCCTGCCTTTGTCCTTGTTCCAGTAAGTCTCTTTTTGACTTTTTTCCCATGTTCTGAGTTCCTCGTGGAGGTGGCATCTAGTGGTGCCACAGAAGGGTTCAGGTCCATAGAATGGTCTCTGTGCTCCTTCCTTGGCGAGTTGATCGGCAATTTCATTGCCCTCCACTCCTTCATGTCCTGGTACCCACTCCAGAGTAACTCTGTTGTGTTTGGCCAGTTGGTTTAGAGATTGTCAGCATTCCCAGGCTAGCTTTGAATTAAAAGTGCATGAAGTCAATGCCTTCAAAGCAGCCTGGCTGTTCGATAAAATATATATGGTTGCGCCTCGAAGGCCTTTTTTGGCACATTCAGAAGAGCAAATGTCAATTGCATGGATTTCAGCTTGGAAGATGGAGGGAGCCTTGCCGAGAGACTTTGAGAGTCTGCATCTAGGTCCAAAGACACCAGCTCCAACCCCGCGCATGCCCCAACTTTTGCCTTGTTTTTCGGGCACTTTATTTACAAATATATAAGCCGTGCATATGTTTCTCAAAAAAAAATTAGCAAGCAGAACAAGTAATAATAATTAATTTTTCGTAAACAGTTCTATTCAAACTATTATGCATATACAGGGTGTCCGGAAACAACATCAGAAAACTTAAGGTAGTGGTTTACATTGAAAAATTATGCTAGTAAGTTATGTGAGAAACTATCGAAATCTCCACCATTACCAAGATACGGGGATGTAAAATATCATTTTTGTTTATTTTTTTGGCATATTTATTTTATTCCTTGACCGATTAAGTTGATATTTGGTATAAGAAACAAGTTTGGTTGACTTTACAATTCTAAGAACAAATTGTTTTTTTTATTCCGCTAGAGGGCGCTTTACCTAAAACCTAACATTAATTTTCTTAATAACTTTATAAACGCATAAAAACTTTGAAGTCGATTTTTTGGCTGAACGGTAAGGATTTTCGACATTAATCAGGACAACATTATTTTCAAAGTTTCTAATTACCTCTAACATGTTATACTCTATGGCCAATACACCAGTTTGTAAGGCCATCTTACCAAAAAAAAAATGTTATACTCTGTTCGAAGATATCTGCTGAAATAGAAAAGTTACAAAGGCAATTAATGTTATGTTTCTGGTAAAGTGCCCTCTAGCGGAATAAAAAATAACCAATTTGTTCTTAGAATTGTAAAGCCAATCAAGCTTGTTTTTTATACCAAACATCAACTTAATCGGTTAAAGAATAAAATAAATATGCCAAAAAAATTAACAAAAAATGATATTTTACATCCCTGTATCTTGGTAACGGTGGAGGTTTTAACATTTTCTCACATAACTTTCTAGCATTTTTTTCAATGTAGAATCACTACCTTAGGTTTCCTAATGTTGTTTCCTGACACCCTTTATATTAAAAAAAAATTATAAAAACATTTTAATTAAAATATATAATATGATCTATAAGTAAAGGGGCTAAAAAAACCTAGTTGTTATGGAGTTTTTATGCGATTGTGGGTAGATCGGTGTGGACCAGGTGACGGTTGGTTCCAAGAAACCAATAATGTTTATAAATACACATATATTTGTTCACTTTATTTTAAAGGAAAATGTGGTACAATAATCGAACATTCAGACCCCATCAGTTGTATAAAAAAGTAAAGTAGTGATAAGGTAATATATTTAATTAAATATTAATATAATAGCTCGCGCCATAACCTCAAATAATAAATTTTGTCGTGGCCAAAAGAACCTCGCTAAAAACATAGAAATAAGGAATATTTTTTTTTTTTTTTATTATTTTTCCTTATTACCATGACAAGTAGAATACAGTGCTGCTTGACATCTAAATCATTATTATCCTAACTTTGCAACTAATTCGGCTTTATTCCTTGAGAACGACCATGGCACTTTAATCGTCGTCATAACAGAACACATTTGTGGGCTTCAACGGTAGGATGCACTAATGAAGCACCATCAATTAATTTTTCAATTAATTACACTTATATTAGAGGTTTTAACGCTTGTGGCCCAGTCAAATTTATAAAAAGTGCCCGAAACTTTCATATTGCCTTTTTTTACATGGCGGACACGCTTGCGCTAAATATACCCTTAAAAGACCTGTTGTATTGTTAAAACTCATCTAGTGGATTTCAGATTTTTTTATTATAATTTTAAAAGGATACTAATTTTTTTGAAAGTAATATTATTTTTATTTTGATCTTTTAATTTAAAAATACTTTCAAATTCGATTGATTTTTAATGGTTCTAAACGTCTCATGTTTGGGAAATAGCATTTCCCATGTAGTTTTTGAACCAAAAGATTAGGTTTGGTAAATTTGTATTTGCTAACGTAGTGCTAAGAGTATAGATATCAAAAGCAAGCTTTTGCATATTTCTGTTAGAATATGCGTATGATCTACTACCATTCACAAAATTAATTAAAACAGTCAAAACTTTATACCTAAATAGTTTAAAGCGGAACAAAAACTCCTCAAATGCATCAAAGCTCCTTGTTTCCTATTTACCTTTATTAAACTACCTTTGCTACTATCAACCCTTCGCAACAATGGGAAACATGCCGCCCTTTAGGCAACTTGTTGCCCGTTCGGAAAAAAGCCCCTCAAAGCGCTCCTTCGCAAACAACAATCGCAATCAGAATAGGGAACTGCATTACCGGCGAGTCCGTTTGTAACTGGATTGCCCACAATTGAATTTTGTTGGGGGTCGGTTTCTCTTTGAGTATTTGTATTTAAGTATATAAGGGTTAGTTATATTCCCAATCCTGTTTTCGGGTAACGTTAGACGAAATATGTAAACCTTATAGCAGGGGCTATAATCGATATTTTATTTGATCTGCAAATAAAGAAAAAGAAATAGCTATTTAAACTAAAATAATACATTTAAGAATTCTGCTTTTAATATTGACCATCCCTATGCCAAACGCAGTGATTTTTTTAAATTATAAACTAAAATCTCCTTATTTTTAATTAAGAAAAACACGAGAAGACTGGAAGACCATTTTACAAAGAGATTTTTGTTTTTTATCTCGCCGGTTTTTATGTTATCTGTAAAAAAGCCTAAAAATATATAGTAAAAATTGTAGTTTAAGGTTTAAATGTTGTTCTTAAGACTTTTTTCCACTATAAGAGTGATGATCTACAACAAGTTTGATTTTAAAGCTGTCTAGTTATGTGGCTACTGGGCATTTCTTAAGGAATATTTAGAAAATAGATGCTCATGTTGAAACGATTTCTTTAATATAAGAATCATTTACGTGCAGTTTAGATACTATATTATGTTCATTATTAAAGTGTATCTTATCTTAAGAAATACAACTTGTCTCAACTCTATTTATACACTAAATATCTTTGCCCCTGTACAGGGTTATTCATTTTAAAGTAAACAGGGCTTTATTTTTGAACTTTCCTGTACTTTTTTAAAAAAGAATTATAGCCATTTCGTGTATTTTTTCCGTAGAATTTAATAATCTATTCAGAAAAACATTTGAAACAAAAACAAAAGAGTTACAGCACGAGTGACGTATTTTTTAAATGGAATACCTCGTATATTTTTATATCAATAGATAAAGATAGGTGATATAGGGGTTGCTGGGTTTATTTCCTGCGGTTCTGCTGCAATTGTCTAAAAACTGCATGATAATATAAGGATAGTTTTACCTGAAAAAAACCTGGCTCCCATAGGTCACAGGTGCTTATTTATCAAAGTCAAGAATTCTAAAAATATGTTTATTACTTTTTGAAGTAGTTTTATAATGAGGTTTTCATCGGAAGAACGGCTTCAAATTATAACTCTCTATTACTCTATGATAAATGTGGAGAAAACGCCAGGAAACACAACGAAGATATGTTGCAAATTTCCACCGAAATATATCAATAAAAACGATCTTAAAACTGAACGTCTTATTGGAAGAAACAAAATCTTAACATATTAGAAAAAGGACTACAATGAGAAAAAGAAACCGGGATTAAGCTACTCTAAATTATTTTACTTTGTATCCCATAAAGTCAATTACTGACGCAGTTAGAGACTTGAGGTATGGCCCTGCAAGAAGAAGAGTAATCTATGCGACGGTTCAGAGAACACTGATATTTTTTAAGTATCTTTCATATCACGTTGTTTTAGTGCAGCATTTAACAGTGAACAAAAGGAACTTCGCTTTCAATTTGTTTCCCAAATTTTAATCCATGAACAAGATAACGATCCTACCCTGTTTCAAACGATTCTTTGGACGGATGAAGCTACGTTCACTACATCGGGAATCTTTAACCGACGCAATACGCACAGCGGGAGCAAGACAAATTCCAGGAAATTTCAAGAGATTAAATCCCTAAGGAGGTCTTCTCTTATGTCTGGTGTGGTGTGCTTAACAGTAGAATTGTCGGGCCAATACTTAACGGAAGAAAGATATCTCAATCTTCTTCAAAACGATATTGAGGACATCTTAGAAGAATTGCCACTCGAAACGTATCGCAAGATAATTTGGCAACAAGACGCAGCACCGCCCCATGCTGTTCGTCAAATTGTGAAGTATCTCAATCGCCGATACAATCAGTGGATTGGACGTTATGGCACTATTAGATGGCCACCTAATTGTCCAGGTATTACAATTTTGGACACTTTTCTATGGGGTCACTTAAAGAATGTTGTTTACCAAAATGGGAACACAAACACGGAAAAAATTAGAGAAAAAATTGTAAATGAAATTAATCGTCTTAACCAAGAACCTCAAATAATATCGGCGAGCTTAGAAAAGCTAAGGAGGAGTTATAAATCATGATTTAAAAATAACGAGGGTCATATAGAACATTTAAATTATTAGTAATATTATAATTTTTTGTTATAAGTGTTCTTATTCCCACCATATTTTACCTCGTATTGTATTTTAATTTTTCCGTTTATTGTAATTTTGCTGCTTGGTTTGAAAACAGATATTTCATATTATTTTTAGCATATAACATAATTTGAAGCCGTTCTTCTAATAAAAACCTGATTATAAAACTACTCCAAAAAGTAATAAACATATTTTTAAAGTTCTTGACTTTGACAAATAAGCACCTGTGACCTGTGGCAGCCAGGTTTTTTCAGGTGGAACGATTCTTATAGTATTATGCAGTTTTAGATGATTGCAGCAGAACCGCAGGAAATAAACCCAGCAACTCCTATATCACCGAATTCCTCGTGAAAATCTTTATCTATTGATATAAAAATATACGAAGTATTCCATTTAAAAAATCCGTCACTCGTGCTGTAACTCTTTTGTTTTTGTTTCAAATGTTTTTCTGATTAGATTATTGAATTCTACGGAAAAAAATACACGAAATGGCTATATTCGTTTTTAAAAAAACTACCGGGAAGTTTAAAAATAAAGCCCTTAAAATGAATAAGCCTGTACATGATACCGAAAAGTTTTTAAAAGGAAACGTCCTGTATAACGAAAGCTTTTTAATAACTTATATTAAGATAAATGGCCGAGTCATAAGAGATTCGAAAAAGTCGAGTTTTAAGATGAGTGCAAGCCTGATCACATTTTTTGAGAAGATTGCTGGTATGCCATCCAGCCCAGACGATTTTTTGGTATTAGAAGAAGAAAGAATAGGCTTGATCTGTTTGACTTTTAAAATGATAGCTGACATTTTGTAAGGAACAGGGGCAACTGTTTTAAGAGAAAGTATAATGGGAGGATCAAGGATACAATTGGCAGCAAATTGTTTGGCAAATAGTTCGGTTTTTCTTTAGATGTAAAAACAATTATTAAAAATGGATAAGAATTTGTGAAAAAGTGTTAACCAATATTTTTGGGATCAGTAGGATTTACTGCCAATCTATGAAGAGAGGACTTTATCTGTTAGTTGATTATTAAAACGGTTTTTGGCTTCTAACATAGTTTGCTTATACTGATTTCTTGCTTGGATGCTAGCCTGTCGATTTTCGGTACAAGGGTTTACAAGAAACTTTTTGTGGGCTTGGATTTTTAAAAGTCTGGCCTTGTCACAGGATTTAGAAAACCACGGTTTGTGATTTAAAGATTTGGGTTTTTTGGTATAAGGAATATAGGTCTCAATGCGCAGTTGAAGGTAGGTGGCATAGAACTCTCACAGACCATCCCAGTCGGTCAAGTTGTAGTGCAAGACGGTTCGTGGCGGCATGCATTTAGTTGCCTCTAAATGTGTAGAATATGTTTTATTTAAATATTTATTCAAAATTTTTAGGTACTTTTCATACACCTAGAAACATGAAACTTGACACGCACGTAAAGTTATATAGTATACAGGGTGATTTATGAGAAAATGTCAATACTTCAGGTACGTAGCCAGGATCCAAAAATAAACATAAAAATCTATACAAATATGGGTCCGCAAGGGCTTCGTTTCCGTGTGTTTAAGTTTTATTAAATTTTTCCATTTTTTAAATAAAATCTATAATAATGTAAATATTGGAGAAAAAATTGGTATTTGGGTTTTTTTTGGTATGACGGATTCGGACCTAATCTTAGTACAGCTCTTACTTGTAGGGGTGCCACCTACACGTCTTTTTACTATTTTGAACAATCACAACTTTTTTGTAAGCCCTGTATTACATTTTTAAGTAAATTAAATGATTGTTTTGTCATTTTTACGTCAAAAAGGTATACCTGTTAAAATTTGATATAAGTAACCGTTTTCGAGATATTTGGATTTAAAAAAATTACGACGCATCTGATTTTATTATAGCAAAATTTAAAAAAAAATACAAAATGTATAATTAAATAACAAGTATTTTAATTTTAAAAAAAAAATCTTGTTCTTAAATTATGTTTAGCAAAACATAAGCTAGGTTGTATAAATTTCAAAAATTCCACCATTTACTTCTAAGCACATGTTAGCTCTGTGGTGAACACCCTGTATTTCGGAAACGAAGGCCTTGCGGACCCATATTTCTATAGACTTTTATGTTCATTTTTGGACCCTGACTACGTAGAGATCGAACGCTGTAAGAACAACACTGATACGTCACCGTCTGATATGGCAAACTGATATAAAACCGTGACGTATCGGTGTTGTTCTAACAGCGTTCGATCTCTACCTGAAGTATTGACATTTCCTCATGAATCACCCTGTATAAAGTACCAATAAATATATTCGCAAAATTGTTAATGTGTGTAAATGTATGAAATTCAGTTTAGTTTAAAAAAATGTGTTTTCTGACGCATTCGCTATTATTACCAACGGATCAAAAAATAATTAAACTAAGAAAAGAAAGAAAATCAAAAACAATTATGAACTTAATAAAATTGTAAAAAGTCGCCAAAAATATGCATGTGTAAAAAGGACCAAGTTTCCTGTTTTTCACTTTATTTTGTCACAATGGAGATAAAAAGCAAAATTGATTTTATATTTATGATTGATTATCTTACCTCTTATATCTTTTGAAAAATAATAACAATTTATATTTAATTTCAGCTGGATGTCAGTTCAAGAAATCATGGCAGGGGCGATGGTTTCAAAGCGGGGTACAAGGGCTCATTCTTATCAACAATACACACATAGAATCCAAGGGAGAATGCTATGAAGAACAGGGGGATAAATACCTTGTTTATGACAAGTAAGTATTCTGCCGTAATAACATTTAATAATTAGAAATTATGTTAAAGAAATAAAAGGTAATACAGAATATTATTCTTTGTATACTAAATTATGTTTTTGGTATCAATTAAAATATTTTTAGAGGGGTCCTAATAATATTTTTAAAGAAAAATTTAATTACATACATATATAAATTATATATATATATATATATATATATATATATATATATATATATATATATATATATATATATATTATTAAAATTTTAAAAATTATTTACTCGATTCTTTTGAAATTTGGCAATATTATTTGTGGTATTAAGAGGCTAACTTAGCCCAAATCTAAGGTCTAGTGGTGTCCCGGGGGCATCTTAGCGAATAAAATTGGCAAAAAAATGTACCCAACTGCTTTTTTTGCAACTTTAATATTTGTTGTTTGATTAAGCGCCTAAAAATACAACTTCTTCACCTCTTGTATTTTTTTCGTATCTCACTTCGTTTTCAAAAAAAAAATAAAAACGGTTTCATTGCATGCCACTGGACAAAATTGGTTTATTAATTTTTGCTAAAAAAATCACAGGTGCCTTTGAACCCAAAAAATCATTTCTGCATGGAGGTTTGACACTGACAAGCGTCAGTTCTAAAAATAATTATTCATCTATTTTATATATATATATTCATTTTTTGCGAAATTTCTCTTGTCCAACGCTCACAGAAGGCTTCCTCTTCTTGCCACCGTCGAGCTGGATCTCGCTCTTTAAGTATTTTGGCTTCTGCTCAGGAGTTGAGCAGTATAATTCTTCTGGCAGCTCCCAACAGAGCAACACGTAGTGCATCTTTTATGCATCTTTTACAGTTCAGTTAGAGGGGCCCGAACTTCCCTTTCTTCGTTCCTTTATCCTAGAGTGTCAGACTATGGAACCTGCTGCCCACAAGTTTTCCTTCTCCTCAATCTCTAAAAATTTAAGTCGTGAACAAACTCCCCTCCACCTGAAGACCCCACGGTACGTTAGTACTTAGGCATCAGCCTTCGTGGACTGTCCAAGATAAAAAAAGTTTTCTCGGTTTTGATGGAAAATTACACTTTTGGAATGACAACATGCATGTAATGTATGCGTGCTTACAGTAACTGTTATGCAGCGAGGCGCCTGTATGCAGAAGCGTTTCCCCAACGCACTTCCAGATAGTAAAACCTTTGAGAGCGTAACCGGTTACGAAGAGGTAAATTTTCTTATTTTTTTTTTGTAATGTTTTTGACAATAATGTTATTTAGGAAGTTTTGCCATTCCCACCAATGATAAAAGCCGGCCTAGGTCCGTAAGAACGTCTGAGTTTTACGTGCCGTGGAACAAAATCCGGGTATAAGTACCAGGACTATAGCAGCTCGATTAGGGGATAATCATTCCAACAGCACTGTGTGGCAGGTTCTCTCCGAACAACTTTTGTATCCGTATCATCTTCAACGTGTGCAGGCATTACTACCAAGAGATTTTCTGCCCCGTTTGCAGTTTTGCCAATGGTATTACGAAAAGGTTAATAACAGAAATTTTAATAAAACTATACTTTTTACGGACGAAGCTGGATTTCGGCGGGATGGTATTGTTAATTTCCATAACACTCATGTATGGAGTGAAGAAAATCCTCATGCTTACGTACAATGTCGTCACCAGGAACCATTTTCTTTAAATGTGTGGATGGGTATTGTTGGTGACAATTTAATTGGGCCCTTCTTTTTACCCTTAAGATTAAACGGCGAATCTTACCTAGAGTTTCTTCAACAAGAATTTCCCGTACTGCTGGAAGAAGTTGCTCTAAATGTACGTAATCAAATAACTTTTATGCACAATGGAGCTCCTCCTCATTTTAGTAGAGCTGTTAGAACTCATCTAAATAACACCTTTGCGGAAAATTGTGTTGGAAAAGGTGAACCAATTCAATGGCCACCTCGCTCCCCTGACTTACATCCAATAGATTTTTATTTATGGGGACACCTAAAAACTCTGGTTTACGCCACTCCCATACAAACAATAGAAGAGTTAAGAAATAAAATTGTAAATGTTTGCGAAAAAGTGAGAAATAGACCTCGAATTTTAGTTCGTCGTTCAATAATTCGTCGAGTAAGAAGGTGTACAGAAATGGATGCTGGACATTTCCAACATTTTTTGTCGCTGTTGTTGCACTAAAACTCTTTCCTAGAAATGTTTTTAATTTTTTGTTTTCCAGGACACCTGTAATTTTTTTATCTTTTGCTTTTTTAATTGATTTTTTTCTCAATTCGGGATCAGATAGTTGGATTGCTCGGTCTGCCAACCATTTTATCACGGATTTTTTTTGTGCAAATAAATAGGTATTTTTAACAAGTTTTCGTTGGGTTACTAAAACGTTTCTAAAAAATAGGACCACTTCGGTCTTGGTCCCAGGGTATAGCAAACTGAGCCTACTCATTCCAATTGACCCCTATAAATTTTCAGATCGCCTGAAACAAAAAAAGAAGAAAAAACTCCCCAAAAATTCAAAAAACCTATCTTCCTTTCGATGTCAAAATGAACTTTAATGAAAAAAAAAATAGAAATTTAAACTAAATTTTTACTAAATTTTGGTTTAAAAATTTAGAAAATTTTGATAGCTTTTTAATATTAATGACGTTTTGTCCTAAATAATATATTAGTTCGCTTGACTGGTGTTGGGGTTATTGTTTTCAAAAAACAAAAAAAAAATAAGTATTAATTAATTTTGAGTTTACCTGAAGTTATTTCAGCATCAAGTATGGGTAACTATGTATTATTTAAATTATCAAATATTGATGCTACACATTTATCTTTATTAAATGATATAAAAACCCTCTTTTATTTTACGTGTTTTTTGAATAAGTTTTCTTTGCTAAAATACTAAAAGCATTCCAGTTTATTATGTGGTTGTTATTAAATGTGCGTTAAAAGATTTTTTATTTGTAGGAATTCTGTGTTTTTAATGTATGTTCTATATTTTTTATGCGTTTGGCTAATGGTCTGGAAGTTTCACCTATGTAAAATTTATTACATTTACAAGGGATCTTATAAATAACATTTTTTATGTTTTCGTTTATATTGTATGGTTTTGTTTTTGTTACTTGAGATCTACTTGTGTTTTAAAGATAGTGCGAATAATAAATTTGTTACCTATTTGTTAAATTTTATTTGATAAGTCAGGAATATATGGTAAAAATAGATTTTTTAATAGGTCTATTTTGATTTTGTCTTAAATTTGCTTGTTCAAATTTTAGGAAGCGTTTTACAATTTAGTAATTTTGTTTTGCATGCCATTTTGTTATGCATTAAAAAGTATTATTTTTGACAAATCCAAAAATGTTTACAATTTTGCATGGTAAAAAGTAGACGATTTATACAACCAAAAGGCTAATTTCCTAAGGCCGTGCAATTTTCCTCTGTCTAATTTTATTTCAGCTTTATGTATTTCATTCAGGCATTTTATAATACCTAATTCCCTTTTTATGTTAAATTTAGGAATTGAGTTTATTTCGCAACATAAAAATATTTCAATTTCCATGAACGATTCTAAAGATCCTGGTATTGACGAGGAATAAGTCTTTTGCTTTTATGTAAGCTCCCCCATTTTTTGAGGTGGATATTCCTAACTAAAGGAGAAGGTATACATTTTTATTCTAAATACCTTAACGATACACTGAGGTGTTTACTGAGTTAGAAAAATGCGAGAGAAAATATTTTTTAAATGCGAAATAAATCTTCTTATTGCGAGGAATATTTTTTTAACTAATATTTTTACTTTTTTTCGGTTATTTTGATATAGAAACAAGTATTGTAGGCATATTTTTTTGTGCCTTCCTGATGTTTTAGAGTCCCAGAGTTATGAAAAATGTATCTTATTTTTCATAGTAAATTTTATGTCTTACATAACGCCAACTCGGTGGCATAAAGTATATATTACTTTTTGGAGTAGTTTTAAAAGGGTTTTCATCAAAAGAATGGCTTCAAATTATATTACTCGTATATGCAAAAAATGATATATATATTTTTTTTAAACCAAGCACAAAATTAAATAAACGGAAAAAAAATTAAAATAAAAACGAGAAAAATTTTGGTGATAATAAAAAAAATTATAATATTACTAATAATTTAAATATTTTAATGCCCCCCGTTTTTTAAACATGATCAAAAACCCCCCTTCCTTTCCTTTTAAGTTCGGCCGATTATTTTTTTTTAAATTTTTTTCCCATTTTTTTTTTTTTTTTTCAATTTTGTGCCCCATGGTAAAATTTTTAAATGACCCAAATTTTTAAAAAATTTTTTTTGGCTTTAATAAAACAAAAAATGGTGGCCATTTTTATATTTCATAATTTTTTTAAAATTCCTAATTTTTTCAAAAATTGAAATTTTTTTTCCCCATTAAGGACCCTATAGAATTTTGGCCCAAAATTCTTTGTTAAGCACACACCCAGACATAAGAAGCCCCCCCGGTTTTTTCCCAAAAAATTTTTGGGGTTTTCCCAAAAGTGTCGTATTCGTGGGTTAAACATTCCCCCTGATTTAAACGAAAAACTTTTTGTCAAAAAATTTTGAAACAGGGAAAAAAGTTATTTGTTCATGGATTAAAAAAATTTGGAAAACAAATTGGGAAAGAAAAATTTTTTTTTTTTTACTTTAAATGATAAAACGTGATTGGAAGATTTAAAAAATATTTGTCCTTGAACCGCCCCAAAGGGTTTTATCTTCTTTTGGGGGGCCAAAAAAATTTTTTAAAAGCCTTAACTGCGTCATTTGGGCTTCATGGATCAAAAAAAAATTTTATTTAAAATTACCCTTTTTTCTTTTTTCTTTTTGGTTTCTTTTTCAAATTTAAGATTTTGTTTCTTCAATAAGCCCTTGTTTTAAAAATCGTTTTTTTATATTTTCTGTGGAAATTTCAAATATCTTCTTGTTTTTTTCCCGGGTTTTTTCCAAAAAATTTATAAAAAATTAAATTTAAACCGTTCTTTTGAAAAAACCTCATTAAAACCTATCCAAAAAAAAACAAAAATTTTGACTTTGAAAATGACCTGTGACCTGGAAATTTTTCAGGGAAACAAAAACCCCTTTTTTAACGGGAACCGCGGAAAAAACCCCAAACCCCTATATCCAAATTCCTCTGAAAATCTTATTTTGATAAAAAAATACAGGGATTTTTTAAAAAATATCCTCTGCTTAATTTTTTTTTTGGTTTTTAAATGTTTTTCGATAGATTTTAAAATTCTAAAGAAAAAAAACACAAAGGAAAATTCTTTTTTAAAAAAAACGGAAGTTAAAAAAAAAGTCCTTTTCTTTAAAAAAAAAACCCCCTTTTTCAGGTTTTCTTTTTTTTACAATTGTTAAGAATTGTTGGGGGTTTCTTGGGGTGGGGTTAATCAACTGGTTCCAATGATTTCATCAACTTCCAATGTATCTTTTGGTCGTTGATAACCAAAACAACGTAATATATAAATGATTTGATGACAAAAAAGGTTAAAGGGGAAAAAAATATTATGTTTTTTTTTTGAGTTTTTTAAAAACTCCAAAAAAAATTTCAAAACCTTTTTTTTGGACCTCCTATTGAAGAAAAGGGGAAATTTTTTTTTGGACATTTAATTCTGGGTTTTTAAATTTTAATTTGTAAAATTCATAATTCTAAAAAAAAAGCTTTTTTTGTCTACTTTTAAATTCACTTTGTAATCCCGCCAAGCAAAAGACATCTCAAATTAAGCATAAAAAAATACCAACATAAAAAAACTTTTTATTAAAGGGGGAAATAAATGCCAAAAAAGGAACCTTGATATAAAAAATCTCACGTCTTCGGAAATTAAAATTTTTTATATTTTAACTAGATATTTGCAATTTTACCTTATTATGACGGGGGTACACAAATCCAAGATAATGTGGTTTTGATACCCAAAGGGAAAAAAAATAATTTGAATATAATTGTGTTTTTTTTTGGGGGGTGTTTAAAAGAAATTTTAACTTTAATTAAATGAGATCAAATTCTAATTGTTTAATTAAAAGTTTTTGAAATCTGAATAAAATTTAAAAATTTTTTTTTCAAAAATTCCTTTTTATTTTGTAGGTTTCGTTTTTTAAAAAAAAATTAAAAAATAATTTAAAAATAAGATTTTTTAACATTATATTTTCTAAATGGGAGGAAAACCCTTTTTTTCCCATAATTTACCCCACCGGGCGGGGTTAAAAACAAGGGGGAAAAAACTTTTCTGAAAAGCCCTATAATTTTTTTTCTACCTTCAGGGCCGTACTAGGCGGTGGGGGATGGGCGCCCCCAGCGCACTACCTGGGGGGCAAAATCACCATAAAAAAATTTTTTTTAGTTTCAATATCGTTGTCATATTAATATTTTTTTTTTACAAAATTAATTAAATAAAAAATTAAAAGAAAATTTTTTAAAATTTTTAATTGATTTAATTTAATTTTTTCAATATATTAAACGAAAAAAAAAAATGAATTAATAATAAAATATCTTTTTCCCGATACCATTAAAAAAATAATCCTTAAATTTTTTTTAAAAATTTTAACTGAGATTTGGTATTTTATAAGGGCCCTAGTTTAAACTTTAATGTATTTTTCTGGTAGTTTCTGTACAAAATCAATGAGTCATTCGTTTAGCTAATATATATGTTTTAAATTCACTCTTCCCTGGGGATCTCAGAAAAGTGAATACAAGGAAGTTAAAGTTGGGACAAATTGCCTATGGGAAGCCCAATAATACACTTTAAAAAAATTTAAGATCTCTTGTAATTTTGGAATTTGGCAAAATAACTAAAATGCCCCAATTTTTCTTTTTTTTTTACGAGCTTATTTTAAAGGTAAAAAAAATCTAAAAATATATTCTTATCGGAACTTTTTTGGGCCCTTTGATATTGGTGAAGTCAAAACTTTTTTCGACGTTTCGTTTTCGGAAACATCTACAACATTATTATTTTTTTTTAAATACGGCCCTGGATTTTTATTGATAGCAACTTTGCTCTTTTAAACTTCCTCGTATTTTTTACCGTTTCCGGTAGCCCAATGGTGACAGTCAATTTGAAACACCCTGTATATTTTAAATTTTTTTTTAAATTTTTTTAGCGAAGATTTTAAAAATTTTCTGTAAATACATTTAATACAAGTTTTTTTAAATTTAAAAATTTTGTTGCATATTATTTTTTATAAAGTATTAATGTTACGTTTTAGAAGGCCTGCTAAGCACAGTATTTTTGTAACTATTATTTTATTGTTGAAAATTTGTTCTAAGTTTAATCATCCTCAAATAAGGATGTATATTAATTTATATTCCATTTCTTTGAGCCAGCTACAAACAGTTGTTTTTGTAAATCGTGTCTATTTCAAATAGCAGGCTAACATTTCCAATAAAAAAATAAAAAATTTGACAAATTCCCCCAAAATTGGATTTAAAAAAAAAACCCCAAAAAAAAGATCTACAACTTTGCATTTTAAATTTTTTAAAATTCTGGGGAAACCCCGATCTTCCTTTTCGTTGAAGGGTATTCCTAATCCCCAAACCCCGGGTGTAAAGGGGGGGCGAAAATTTTAAAACCCCCCCCGGGGGGGGCCATACCTAATAGGGATGATTTTAAAACAAAACTTTGAAGGCTACTTAGAAAAAAGCCAAATATTAAAATGGGAAAAATTGATAAAGCCCTTTTTAAAAATTTTTTTGCTTGGTTTTTGGCCCTCAGGAAATTCACACCACTAAATCTCCTTCCTGAAAAAATGAAAAAATTAGGGTAGTCTTCCCACCCCAAATAATTTCCACCAGTAAAACTGATGAAAATTTTTTAAAATTTAAAATTTTAGATTCGTAATTAGCGACCCCGAAAACAACCGAGAACCAATCCCGAGGTAAAATTTTGAATTTTCAAAATTTCTGTCATTCTAGGGGTAGTTATGGTTGGGTGCAACCACCCTCACATGATTTTTGGCCGCGTAATAAATACCCTAAAATCCCCGAGGAACCCCGAGAAAATTTTTTAATTTTCAAAATTTATTCATTTCTGTCACTCCTAGGGGTGGTTTTAATGGGGTGCAACCACTCCTTACATTATTTTTGGCCGCGGATTTGCAACCAGCAAACCTGAAAACCCCCGAGAGACGATTTTTGAAGTGAAATTTTGAATTTTCTAAATTTCTCCATTTCTGTCACTCCTAGAGGTGATTCCCCATCAAAACCCTCACACGATTTTGAAGGAAATGTAATCAGGATCCAAAAATAAACAAAAAAGTTTATACAAATATGGGTCCGCAAGGCCTTAGTTTCCAAAATACAGGCTGTTCACCACAGAGCTGACATGTGCTTAGAAGTAAATGGTGGAATTTTTGAAAATTATAAAACCTAGCTTATATTTTGCTGAACATAATTTAAGAACAATAATTTTATTAAAAATTAAACTACATATTGTTTAATTATACATTTTGTTTATTTATTTTTTAAAATTTTGCTATAATAAGATCAAATGCGTCGTAATTTTTTTAAATCCCAAAAATTTCGAAAACGGTTTTCTCATATCAACTTTTTAAGAGGGATACCTTGACGAATAATGACAAAACAATTATTTAATTTACTTAAAATGTAATACAGTTGTAATGGTTTAAAATAGTAAAAATACGTATAGGTACTCCTACAAGTAAAAAATACTAAGATTAGGTTCAATCTGTCATACCAAAAAACCCCCGGATACCAATTTTTTCTACAATATTTACATAATCCTTTGATTTAATTTAAAGAAGAAAAATTTAATAAAAACTTTAAAAACCCTGTATTTTCAAAAACAAAGACCTTGCTGACCCATATATATATATATATATATATATATATATATATATATATATATATATATATATATATATATATATATATATATAATATATTTTTATATATATATATATATATATATATGTAATATATATTAATATTATATATAATAATATATATATATTATATTTTTAATAATATATATATATATATATTTATATATATTTTATTTTATAATATATATATTGTAATATATATATATATATGTATATATATATATTTAAAATTTTATATTTTTTATATATATATATATATATATATATATATATAAAGGGTGTTCCAATAAAAGGTTTCGAATGTTGATAACGAATAAAATGAAAGTTGTATAACATATTTGAAGTTTTTTATGGCACTGCGTAGCTGAACAGTGTACAATTATACGTGAAATACAATATGCTAAATGACCACCACGACTTCTCTGACAGCACACAATTTTTTGTTGAAATTTTCCATTACTTCTAAACACATTTCTGGAGTTATGTCACGAATTATTCGTGTAATTTCTTGTTTTAATTCTTGAATGTTGGGGATTGAAACAGCTTTGAAAACTTGACATATCCCCACAAAAAATAAATTTGCGGCGTCAAGTTGCAAGATCTTGGTGGCCAATTTGCGTCCCCGTTCTTTGAGATAATCCTCCTTTCAAACCGTGTACCAATAAATCCAATGTTTCTGGTGCTGTATGGCATGTCGCCCCATCTTGTTGGAACCATATATTGTCTACATCCATCTCCATTATCTCATCCCATAAGAAAACATCAATCATCGTTCGGTATCGCTCTCCGATATATGTATATATATATATATATATATATATATATATATATATATATATATATATATATATATATATATATATATATATATATATATATATATATATATATATATATATATATATATATATATATATATATATATATATATATATATATATATATATATATATATATATATACATATATATCGGAGAGGATACCAATTTGTTGATGTTTCTTATGGGTGAATAATGGGATGAATGGGGGCAATATATGGTTCCAACAGATGGGGCATTATACAGCCCCAAATGGAGGGTACCGGTTTGGAGATTATCTCAAGAACGGGGACTATGGCCAAATCTTGCTGGCGTAGATATTGGGGGATATGCCCCAAAAAGCAGAAAACAATCCCAACCATTGGGGGTAAAACCAAGAAATAGACCAATTCGTGCATAACTCCAAATGTTATAATGGAAAATTTCAACAAAAAATGTGTCTCAGAAAGTCGTTCATTTAGCCGATATTGTATTTCACGTATATTGTACACTTTTCCCACCCACGCATTTAATAAATAAACTTCAATATGTTATACACTTTCTTTATTCTTTAAATCACATTCGAAACTCTTATGGAACCCCCTTTTTAAAATATATATATATATATATATATATATATATATATATATATATATATATATATATATATATATATATATATATATATATATATATATATATAGGGGTAAAGGTCTTTGTTTTGAAATACAGGGTGTTAAAGTTTTATTAAATTTTTCTTTTTTTAAATTAAATCTATGTTTTGAATATTGTAGTAATGGTATCGGGGTTTGGTATGACAGTTTCGAACTAATCTTAGTACGGCTCTTACTTGTAGGAGTGCCACCAAACGTATTTTTACTATTTTAAACATTACAACTGTATTACATTTGAAATTAAATATTTTTGTCATTATTACGTCAAGGTTTTTACCTCTTAAAGTTGATATGAACCGTTTTCGAAATATTTGGTTTTAAAAAAATTACGACGCATTTGATCTTATTATGGCAAAATTTAAAAATAAAAAAAACAAAATGTATAATTAAACAATATGTAGTTATTTTTTTTCTTAAATTATGTTCAGCAAAATATAAGCTAGGTTTTATAATTTTCAAAATACCATTTGCTAAGCACATCAGCTCTGTGGTGAACAGCCTGTATTTGGAAAACCCAGGCCTTGCGGACCCATATTTGTATAACTTTTATTTTGGATCCTGATTACATTTCCTTCAAAAATCGTGTGAAATTTTTTGATGGGGAATCACCTCTAGGAGTGAAGAAAGGGAAAGAAATTTAGAAAATTCGAAATTTCATAAAATCGTCTCTGGGGGGTTTCAGGTTTGCTGGTTGCAAATCCGGGGCCCCAAAAAAGAATGGGCCAAACCACCCCTAGGTGACAAAAAATGAATAATTTTGAAAATTAATTAATTAATATTAGGTTCATTCCCCCGGGAAATTTTCGAGCCCGGGGGAATTCCCCCGGAACGTTGGGCTTTGTTCCCGGAAATCAAGCTCGAGAAAACTCTGGAAAATCGAGAAATCATATTTGAGTCTATGAAATTATAAAATAAAACTAAATTTCGTTTGCCGTTTGTTTTAAAAGCAGGGGCGGGCGGAATTAAAGCGCAGTGGTACCCCTTTTATCTCGCCGATCGCGCGCGGCAAAACGCCCCTGGCAGCGTCGTTTATACATAATAAAAAAGTAGGTAATACACCAGTAATGCCAACCTAGGAATATTCCTAGTTCTAGATTTTTCCCCAATAGGAAAAAAAGGGGAAATTTTTTCTAATATCTAGAAATTTTTAAATTTGGATTGTTTTCAGTTCAATTTATAGAATTTCAGTCAATTTATTAATTTTAATATCAAATGGACTACTAATGACAAGTACCTATTAAATCCTTATACCCTGGGTTATGATTTGACCATTGTTTTCTTTTCAAAAATTGCTTCTTGTTGCGCTGATTAATCCAAAAACGGGTTAATTCGTGGTATCGGGTTTCGGGGAATTACAGTCAACTGTACTTAGCATCTCTGCATGTTGTTGCCCCTTTTTATTTAGTGGTTGTTGCCCACAATCTAAGGGAAAAAAAAAAATGTTGTTGTGTATTTGCCCCACAGGGAAAAAACCCCAGACTGAGCGGTATTTTCAGTCGTTACCGACGTTAAAAATAAAAAACGAAATTAATTATCCAGTGAGGCATTAAATGCAGTGTGAAAATTTGTCTTTCTAGTGAAAACTGCTGCCAAAATTATTCATTTGAAAAGATTTTACTTATGAAAAAGGAAAACCTTTATAAAAAAGATTGATTTTAAGAATTTTTAGAATTGTTTTTTTGTTTAGAAACTTTTATTTTTGTTAATTCATTTTTTATCTATTCCATTTTTATCATGAGATTTTATTTTAATGTATTTTTTTTTTTTTCCAGTAAAGTATTTTAAATTATTTTTCTATTTAATTTTGATCCCAGGAAATTCTGGGGATTTTTTTTACAGAAAATTGGAAAATTTTTAGCGAGCTTGGTTGGCAAACTGTAATACACACGTTCATTAGTGTTTCGACTCTAAACTGAGTTCAGACGGTTTACAAAGTGGTACACGCAATTTGTAAATTTCTCGACAACCCGAGACGACCCGAGAAATTGTAAGCTCGAGAAATCATGAACCTAATTAAAAATAAAAATATATATAATATAATATATATATATAATATATATATATTATATAATATATATATATTAATATATATATATATATATATATTATTATTATTAATATTATAATATATTATATAATATATTATATATATATATATATAATAATAATAATAATAATATATATATATATATATATATATATATATATATATATATATATATATATATATATATATATATATATATATATATATATATATATATATATATATATATATATATATATATACAGAAAAAAAGCAGAGGACTGCGGCATAGAAATCCTGGAGCATTTGGATGTACCTAAAAACAACGCATTGCTTATCGATCAATTTTTCGGTAAACAAATTCATAAGACGCGCGTCGGCCGGCAAAGCGATCAACTCAAAAAACGTTTATTCCTGAAATAATTCTTTACACGAACGCTCGACAGCTAAGGTTTTACTGTGTCGATTATTTGCGACCAAAATTTTTTTTTTAATAAAATAATAATTATTAATAATGGATGTTTACGAACTGGAAGAAAATTAAAATTATTAAATGGTATCACGTGAAAATCCTTTTAAAGGGAATTAATATTTATTAATTTATTTCCAACCAGGCCGACTCCCGATTTCCTATTCACCAGTTTAAAAACCTTCTGACTTTTTTTTGTTATCCCCAAAAAAAAAACACAAACATATAGTGCCCCAAAAAAGAAAACAACAAAAAGGAAAATGAAGGAAATTATGGTAGTGGCAAGTGTTTTTAAAATCCTACAATTTTCATTATTAAAATTTTGCAAACAGGTTAATTTGAGCAGAAGATCAGTGGTAGAGTGCTGAGAAAAATGGATACCGATCTACAAAGTACGAAAAACCTATGAAATTTTTTTGATGATCATTTTAGACGATCAATTTTGGAAAACTGTAATGAAATGGAAAATAACAATGATTTTTTTCTTGGTCACGTAAAATCACAAATTTATGGTTTCAGGAGAATAGGGCTAATAATCTACAAGAATTGCAATTATAAATTGAAAATTCTTTTAGGATTATTACCCTCAGCATTCTAGCAAAAAATGTCAGAGGCGTTTTATGACAATCTTGTTTTTTGGCTCAAAAGGTGGTTTATTTGAGCATCTTCTTAACTTCAAAGAGTTTTTTTTTTTTATTCTGTGAATGCACATAATTTTTTTTTAAGAATATCTTCTACGTTCCATTATTTATTTGAGAAAATTTTTTTTATTTTATTAGGAAACTGTTTGGTTCTTAAGACCATAGCAAACGTTGCGGTCCCGTAAGCAACTAATTTTAAATTTATGGCCGATAAGAAATCCGATCGAAGTCGGTTGACGCAAGCTCCTCTTGCCTATAAACACTGCATCCTCTTACTAAAAATAAAAACGTAGTACAGAACTAAACTGGGAGATAATTCTTTTGAATTTATCACCGCACTCCCACCAGTCCAACCAAAAATGAACCACGTGAGAAAGAGACGGAAATTGAAATACAAGCCACAAAATTATTGGTATTTTGATGGGTACATACAAAATCCAGGAGCCTCCTATGTTCGCAGTACGGTGCCTTTACGTATATATATATATATATATATATATATATAATAATAATAATAATATTATATATATATATTATTATATATATATATATATATTATATTAATAATAATATTATATATTATATTAATATAATAATATTATATATAAAATTTTTATATATATATATATATATATATTATATTATATTATATTATATATATATATATATATATATATATATATATATATATATATATATATATATATATATATATATATATATTTAAGGGGTACGCAAAATTCGAAACCAATTAATATCTTTTAACCAGTAACTTAGGAAAAAAAAGCTCCAAAAACGTCCCAAATTTATTTTTAAAATTTTACGCATTTTTGGCAATAAAATGATTTTTTTCAACCCTTTAGCGAACCCTACCCACTTTTTTTTTTTAAATGCAAACCTATATCGGGATGGGGTCATTAAAAAGCTCGTAAAAATGGAATCTGACCATACCCTTTTTTTAAACTTTGTGTTTCAGGAATAAAAAATAATCTTTTAAAAAAAAAAAAGTTTGAAATACCTACATAGTGCTATCTACGGGTGAATTAACGTAACAGATACTGAAAATGCCCTCCACCCTCTGCTTGGCAGGCTCTAGGCGATGGTAAAACCCGTCTACGGAATTTCGAATGGCCTCAGCCGGTATGTTATGTGATTCCACTCTAATTCTGTTTTTTAGATCTTCAATATTAGCCGACCTATTTTAATAAACGATGTCTTTTAGATATCCTCAAAAAAAATAATCTAATGGCTTTAAGTCTGGGGATCGTGGCGGCCATTCAATTGTACCACGTCGTCCAATTCAGCGTCCTGCAAATATTTCATCGAGATATTCTCTGACGTTAATACGAAAATGTGGAGGAGCGCCGTCCTGCTGGAACCAAAGTGTTTTAGTGGGAATATCTGGATCTGCTTTCATTGGGAAACATAACAGCTAGAGCAGGCACTAATTCAAAGCGTAAAAAGTCTAAGTAGCGTGCAGCTGTAAGGTTTCCCTCAAAAAGTATGGCCTAATATTCTTTGTTGATGATGCCTGCCCATACATTTACTTTCTGAGGACGCTGCGTATGAGCTTCGCATATCCAGTGTGGGTTTTCCTGACTCCAGAATCGATAATTGTGCCTGTTAACTACTCCATTTAAATAAAAAGTAGCTTCATCCGAAAAGAGTATATTCAGTGAAAACCCATCATTCTCGTCACATCGCCTCATTATTTCCTCAAAATTGCAAACGCCTGTCATAGTCATCTTCCAAGAGCTCTTGGACAAGATATACCTTATATGGGTGGTATTATTCTGTTTTCAAAAACCTTCCAATCGTACGTCTAGACGCAGGATTGTTTTGGGCTAATGAAACCGTTGACAAATATGGATCTTCCTGCAGAGATACGGCAATGTCCAATTTTTTATCTTCGTCTAAAACATGTGGCCGGCCACTTCTGGGCAAGTACTTCACTGTACCGTGTTCTTCAAATTTGTGTAAGATCTTACTCACGTAGCCTGGGAAATGTGATTTTCCGGATATTTTGCATTAAATAAAGTACACACTTCACTTTGACTCCGCATTTATCCCCACATCAACAATATCAAGACTTCGATACGCTGCCTCTCTGACAATACCATTTTGTTTGGCAAATTAAAAAAGAACACTTTAAAGGTACACAATTAATAAACTAAACAGATTTCAATTTTACCCAGAAATGCCACAATTTTAAAACTGAGTCAAAAAAATTCCAAAGAATGTTGATGCTAGATTACGTTATCAGTTTTACACATAATCAATAAAATTTGTTGTGCTGCCTGCCCAGGTTGGTCTGTTCTTAAAATTTGTAAACTTTAAGAAACTAGGTACTGATGATCCTTAGCAATTGTTGAGCAGTGTACATCATCAATGCTGAATGCCACTTTATTTGTTTATTTGCAACGTTAATTCACCGTAGATAGCACTAAGTAGGTATTTCAACTTTTTGTTTTTAAAGAGTTTTTCTCATTTCCTTTAACATAAGTTAAAAAAGAAAGGGTATGGTCAGATTCCATTTTTTACGAGCTTTTCAATGAGCCCTACACGACATAGGTTTGCGTTTGAAAAAAGTTGGGAGGGTTGCAGCTAAGGGTTAAAAATATTTCATTTTATGGCCAAAAAATGCGTACAATTTAAAATCCATTGACGCGTTTTAGCGTTGTTTCCTAGTTACTGGTTAAAAGATATTAATTTTATTCGGACTTTAGCGCATCCCTGTATATATATATATATATATATATATATATATATATATATATATATATATATATATATATATATATATATATATATATATATATATATATATATATATATATATATATATATATATATATATATATATATATATATATATATCACGGGGCAACCAGTACATTTGGAGGGCATCTCGGTTTCATTAAACATCGCATCAAAAGGGCCAGATTCCCCAAGGACCACAGCCCTTGATACGCCAATGTCTATGTGACGTTTATTATCACTAAACTGCAATATTGGTTTTTTTTTACTGTCGGCATAAATGAAAACCAATCTGTACTTCTTTTTTTAAAATTCTCCCTGAAGCTCACATGAAAATATTTTAAAGTAAATTATTAATAAAACTTCTCAATATCCCAACAAGAAATAAAATCTGCATTCAATTTTTAAATATTTTCTCCTGCATAAAAGCTGCTCCTTTCGCGGGTATCTTTTCAATTTCCTGCGAGAGCATCGATGAAATGGGAAACGTCAAAAAAGGCAGTTGTCTGGTTTTACAGTTATTGCCGTGGCTTCGCTCCGCTGCTGTGATTTCTGCGAATTCTCATAGATCCACATAAAAGGCAAAGCTCATGTTAACGTGTAAGTCGACGAATGTAAAATATAAATACAAGATGCAGTAAAAGTTCACAAAAACATCTAAAAATATATTTTGTCTAGTTTTTTAGTTCCCAGTTATAAAGAGTCATTAAGTTATAAAAAATGTATTAAGATTATATATTTTTTTGACTATTCTATATACAGGGTGTCCCAAAAGGTATGGTCCAAAGTTTGGGATCATGTAGATTGGATCAAAATAAGCTAATAACTTCATATAACTTTTTGCTCTATGCTCCTTCTTTACCGAGCTATTAGCTCTTAAAGGTAACAATTGAAAATCGATTTTTTATTAATAACTTTTGAACGGCTTGTACGATCTGGAAATCTGGAAATCTGGAAGTCAGGGAATCTACCAGTAAGGTCAAAATGTTAAATATGGCAACATGGCAAAAATTTTGAAGTTTTTTACAAATTTGATAGTCCGGACCTGGTCTCTTTTATGGTTTTAGGGCATGTTTATAGCAGTTAATGCAAAACAAGGATTAGCTAGAATTAATCAACAAAAAAAAAGTCCTGATCGTATAAGGCGTTCAAAAGTTATTAATAAAAAATAAATTTTCAATTGTTACTCTTAAGAGCTAATAGCTCGGTAAAAAAGGGGCATAGAGCAAAAAGTTATACGAAGTTGTGACCTTATTTTGATCCAATCTCATGATCCAACATTGGACCATACCTTTTGGGACACCCTGTATACTCATTAATAAAAAGAAATTTGTATACTTAATTACTGAATTTCCTTTTTTAATAGTATAGGGTGTCCAAAAGACACAGAACAGCAGCAGATTTCTAAGGTCGAAATAATGCAATTTACGTAAACTTGCCTTATCCCAAAGTTGATAAAAACTAAAATACAGGGTGTCAAACTTATCATTTTGTTTTCGTTTTTTCGTACTAATTTATTAACTTAATGGCATAGCCATACGAAATTGGGGATCTAAAGGTTCTTTAAGGAGAGAAATATAAATTTGTCCATGCTTTTAATGATGCTAGTAGAGGGCGCCAGCTACGACCTACCCCACTTGTTTTGGATGGCATATTTTTTTTAAGCTTAGTATATTATGCTTATAAAAAAATAAATGACTATTCCCTTTGCATTAAGAATGTATACTTCACTTAAATCAAATAAACACACTTAAAAGGACCCCACAATTTTCCTAATGAAAATAAGTTTCAGCCAATTGTTTTTAAACTTTGCAAAGTAATATTTTTCAATACGCTAATTAAAAGTCTCCACGGGCACAAAACCCGAAAAACCTCCTAACCCCCCTCCCCTCAAAGGTCATCAAATCCCCAGTGACCTTTGAGGGTGATTTTGGGGATTGGAGAAGTTTTTTGGTTTTGTGCCCGTGGAGACTTTTGATCAGCTGTTGAGAACTATTACTATACAAAGTTTGAAAAAATTGGCAAAAACCCATTTTCTATAAGAAAATTGCGAAGTCTTTTGAGGTGCGTTTATCTCAAAAACAGTTGCTCCTAGAGACTTAAATAAGGTATACAATTTTAATGCAGGGGAAGTTAAAGTAACTTATTTTTTAATAAACAGGTCAATATAGTCAACAAAGAAAACATGAACGAATTTGAATTTCTCGCCTCAATCAATCCCCAGATCCCCAATTTTGTACCATTATTTCATTTAGTTAAAAAATTATTACGAAAAAACGAAATAAAAATTAAAATTTAAACCCTGTATATATATATATATATATAATATATATATTTTATATATATATATATATATATATATATATATATATATATATATATATATATTATATATATATATATATATATATATATATATATATATATATATATATATATATATATATATATATATATATATATATATATATATATATATATATATATATATATATATATATATATATATATATATAGTTATACATAGTTTTTCTTGGGTGTAGGTTGACAAATAAATTAGAAGGTAAATTTTTCGCTCATTATGTTGTGCTTTATCAAGCTCTGTTGCATGTAAACCATTTTTACATGTTCTTGTCAAACATAAAAAAATTAACTTTTAGGAAATATGACTTTTTAACACTACAGATGTGTCATATTCGGTTTATATAAAAAAAACAATTATATATTTAAAGTTTCATAAAATAATAATAATGATAGCTTAAATTTTATCGTATATAGTTTTGAAGGGTTTTTGTATTATTTTCACTTATATCATTTTCGTTCCGGATTTATGCGTTATCTTTTAAACATACACTATATTTTTTCATTTTGTTTAAGGTTCCTGTCATCATTTTTAATGGGTATTAGCGTATGTGATATATTTGACAGAACTTATAATTTGCAAACGTCATTTTTGACCCCGAAATATACCAATTATAGTTATTAATGGTTTTTATTTTTTTCAGGAGTGATGATTGCTATAGATGTCTTGTACTTCTTGCGAAATATCCTGGCGTTCTGCAATATAAAGAAAGTAAGTATAAATATCTTTAAGGGTACACCTTTTACAAAGCCAATCGTTAATAATTTCCGACAAAAAAATGGAGATAAACTAAAAAAAAAACCACCGCATATTCTAAATTTTATTTGATGCCGATAAAAGACTGTGTCCGCGAAAAAAGCAATATTTTGACCAAATTATTTTATTACTTTCAGGTAAATTCAACTTTAGAGCCAGTAAAAATATAGTTTTTATTTTTAACATCTAAACAATACCTTAAAACATTATCCTTTTTTCCTTTTTAATAACATTTAACAATTGATGTTCATTGTTATTTGAGAATGACGGAAGCAAAAGCAACTAAACAAAAATGTATTGGTCAGAAAAATCAGTAGACACGGTTACAAACGTAACTAATCCTGGAGACTCTTTATTTATTTATCTTTGCTTACGACATTCTTAAACGAAAATAGACAAATTTCAACTTGTGAAATTTGTATTAACATTTCTAACACAACTTCCATTTGCAGCATATTGTGAAGCCAAAGACTCCCTAGCCGAAATATGCTCAAGGATAGTAGGAGATGCAGCCCTCTACAGTATGTTTCGAAAACATCCCGAAGTCAAACCAATCGCATGCCCATTCAAAAGCGCCCCCTTTATTTTTGCGTAAGTTAACTGATCTAATATCCCATTTTAAACGTTTTGGTAACTTAAATCACATTTTTTAAGTAATTACCTTATTTGCAATCACCTGCCTGCTCAAAGTATTTTATTACATTTGTATTTTCAGATATAACAGAGGCACTGGTGATTGTAGCAATCCGCCAAGTAGAGCTGAAAGCTGTACCGATGACTCAAGACTAGTATTGAAATACCAAGCTTGCCCTGATGTGCCAAGTACCGAAAGTAATGGTAAGTGATGCCGCCAAGGCGAGAAATTTTTATACCTCGTCTCGTCGAGTCGAGAAACTTATTTTTCTCTGGTTCAAAGGCTTAAAAGGAGACGGGAAAAAAGTTTAACTTAGTAAAAAGTGACAAGTCACACATGGTTGTATTTAGAATGTCATCCCAAATAAAATAAAGTAAAAATGTCCTATTTGACAATTAACAGTTTGTCATTTTCGGTTAAACCGAAGTATAAAACAAATTCCTCATTGAAATCTCAGAGCAAGCAGATTTTTTGTCACATGGTCTGGCAGCACAGTATCTGATGATGGCATTTGGCAAAAACATCTGACTTTTTTGTCAAGTGTTTTATATTTGCGACTAAAGATTTCTCTGCTGCGAGACCACGGGACAAAAAATCTGCTCGCTCCGATATTTCAATGGGGAACTTAGCCAAAAAATGCAGTTTAAGGTTATATACACAACCTTTAAAGTAATTTTTTATTACCTTTAATAACAAAAAAGTTATAGTAGCAATCTACTTTTAAAGTAATATTTCATGAATATTTAACTACTGCTTACCTAGTCAGTCCTTAAAAATCTCATTTTCTTTTGTTGGTCATTTTCTGAAATGTGTGTTTTTTGGGTTCTCTTACTTTTCTTTTGGGGTGACTTATATAAAAGTATAAAAGATACCAAAATTTTTGGCTTTAACGTTTACAGTAAGCGACTAAAATACGAAACAAATCCATTTAAAAATCAGGTATTGGGTTTTAAAAAAATGCTCGCTCACATTTATCATAATTTTTTCCTGCGCATTTTTTACACTAAAGAGAACATATACAGGTTGCGTCAAAAAATATATTTTGATACCAAAGTTGATTTTTTAATGAAACACCAATTTTTTAAATTAATTTTCATATTCTGTGTCAAAGTCTACGCATGATTTATATTGCATATCTTATACTTATCTTTAACTTTTTTGGAGCAAAAGGAAAAACCACAATTTAATTTTAGTAAGGGGATTGTCATTATGACTTGTGTGAAACAACGAATAGAAATTTTAATTTTTATTGGATATGGAGACAAAACAAGAACTTAACCAGAAGTCTGTAATTTGTTTAACGCAATATATCCAGAAAGAAGAAAGAAGTACAGTAAGTGAAATTGAAAGAAAATTTAGAGAAACAGGGACAGTCAAAGATCGTCTACAGCCAGGTTTTCCAAAAATTAATGAAAATACAAGATTGAACATTTTGTTAGATGTTAAGGATAATCCTCATTGTGCATCTTCTGAAGTAGCTTCAAATAATGATGTAAGCCAACAAACAATTTTGCGTGTTTTGAAAAAAAATGTATACCATCCGTACAAGATGAGGATACTACACGAGCTGAACGAAGATACTGTTTAGTGATGAAGCCACGTTTTATTTAAATGGTACAGTAAATAAACAAACAGGCATTGGAGCACAAATAATCTTCGTTAAATGAGAGAAAATCGTACCCAATATCCATAAAAAATAAATGTTTGGGCAGGGATTTTAAACAATAAAATTATTGGACCTTTTTCATTAATGAAAATTACTGGAGACCGATATTAGGAATTTCTTTAAAATGACTTACTTCCCACTCTCGCAGTTTTTTTTTCCAAATTCAAATCAGCCCGATATGCCAGATAGATCGATTTGGTTTTAACAGGATAGTGCCCCGTCTCATTTTGCTTGACAAGTACGTGAAAATTTGAATGCGGTATTTCCCGGACAGTGCATTGGTAGAGGGAAACTACGAAATGGCCTGCAAGATCTCTAGATCTTACACCGCTTGATTTTTTTCTTTGGGGACATTTAAAATTAAAAGTGTATAAGAAAAAATCACGGAACTTAAATATTTAAAATTTAAAATTAGAAAGAGTTAAAGATAGGTATAGGATATGCTACACGAATTATGCTTAGAATTTGACACAGTATTCAAAAATGGTCTTTAAAAAATGGTGTTTTATTAAAAAAAAAAACAACTTTGGTACCAAAATCTTCTTTTTGACGCACCCCGTATATTTTCTCTTTAGTGCAAAAAATGCGCAGGAAAAAATCATGTAGACGTTTGCGAGCATTTTTTTAAAACAAAATTTTAAAATAAATTTGTTTCATATTATAGCTGTATCACTGTATATTTACACTAAAATCATATCTTTATGACCAGAGACGCGAGATATGTAATCTCTCTGGAGAACCATTTTCTCTCGAGTCCATGTGAAGACAAGAGTATGATATATCTTGTCATATATTATCTCGCGGCATCAATATTTTTTTTTCTTTGAAGATAAATAATAATGTCTTAATTAATGCTTGCAGCTTACAACAATTTAGTTTTTATATTTATTTTATCACACTTTTTATTAAATTAACGATTTTAAAAACCAATTTTACCTTTTTTTCAGTTGAAGAACTGATTTGTCTAGCAACATGGAAAGAAGGTTCAACCAAATACCTCATAGGGAAAATAGCTCAAGGTAATCGTCGTAGTTTAACCACGGACGAAGATCAATACAGATGCTTCATATACCATAGATCGACTGAGAACGGGAAGACGGTATATCACATCGCGCAATCTGGCGACGCTACCTGCTCTGGATTGCAGAGTGCTACCGAAGGAAGCAGAACTATGAAGTTGACAATTGGTAAGAATGTGGTATCCAAAATTTAACAGCAAAATACCTGCACAATTTTTTTAAAGTGGCTTATCTTAGAGTTAAAAATTTAAATATATTTTTCTTTCAGTTGATGACCAACACAAACGCTGCAGATTTCCAGTATGGATCACCGATCATCACACTTGGTTGAGCTTGGATCACCACAAAACCTTCAAGTTTTCTCAGAAAAATGCTACCCTAAAAATACTGGACGACGAAACTACAAAACCCATAAAGATTCATCAAAATTATGCACAGCCACAATTTGCTTTTCAAGATCTAGGTAAGTCATTCGAAATAATTAATAATTGTGAAAATTAAAGCTTATGAAATATCGTGACACATTATTGCGAAGCTCTATAATACTCTATAGGGGGGCCACTTGTGACACTTTATACTAGGGTAGAGTAATACGCTCGACGGAGACAGCGATCCAGCACTTCTTTTACTTCTACTTTGGGCCTACACCAAATGTGCCACTCTGTTTCGTTTATTTACTATATGTGACACTTACGTTTAGGAAACTTGTGACACCATGAACTACCTATATGGCGACTAGCATATTTGCAACATTGCAACACCCAGTGTGAAGTGGTTTACCAACTCCCGTAACTCAGCACAAACGTACCTCTGCTACATAGGAAAGCCGTTTACCGGTCCCCAGACACAAACTCTTTACGGTTAACCCTCGAACTCCCGACTCTCGGTACGGTTGTCTATTTATACTCGTTCTCTGCTAACTGTATAATTCACAATATCGCACCTCCATTCAAATAGTGCCATAACCCAGAATAATTAAAAAATGTTTTTATTGTACCATAGGTTAAAAATATTAAAATTACTTTTACAAAGGGAACTATCTATATTTTAAATATTTGATCCCAAATGACACTAGTGTCATATCAAACACACCACTTGTATAGCCTAAAAAACCTTTAAAAATTGCTTAAATACCTATTGTGCTCATTTTGATAGTTTTTGAATTAAGACACAAAAAGTGTTGACTCTACATTTTACTTTCCTACGTTACGGTATACTATCTGATTGGAGATGCGATAGTATTTATTACACCTCCTAGATTGGAAAAGAATTAGATGATTTAAATTATTGTTTTAGGTTTCGAATCTCAAGATCAAAAGAAGCAGAATTTTGAAATGAGGCTGGTTTGTCATGGTATTCTGCAACAGAAGGAAAATAAAAAGGTGCAGAATTGTTGCTCATGTTACTGCTGGATGGTAAGCACATTTAAAAATCAATACCGATTAAATAATATTAAATATTATTTCGTATTTGTCTGTTTATTGTAAGAAAAATCACTTTTAAATAATTATCATACATATTTTTTTTATTTACAGTGACAGCGGATATGTGTGCATGGTATTTTATAAAAGGGACTCCAATGTAATTGAGATTCAACAATCAGGTAAGAATATACTCGTAATTATAGAAATATGCAAGCGTCCCTTTTATCAACAGTCATTTAGTTATGAAATGTGAATCAGACATGACTAAATATTGATTAAATTATTATTTTTTAGAAAATTATGTGGAAAATCCAGATGAATCATGCTCAAGTTCAAATTTTGATCCAGCAACAACACCATTTACAACTTTAGTCAGTAAGTAAAAGACATAATTTTTTAAATAGCATCTCCTTAAATTGAAGACAACTCAAAACATTAACAAGTTTTTAAAAAATGCAATTAGACATTCTTTCTGCCTTTCTTGCATATGGGATTTAATAATTTATTAATGAAACGTACTCTAGATCTTACTGACTTAAAAATATTTTTCTTTCTTTTTAGCAACAACTCTTCACTCTAAGAAATGTCCACATCTCGGAAGGTACTCGATTTCTCAACCAAATACCTTTATGGAAAAAAGGAAGAGAAGGGAACAACCAGGTATATTATTTATTTATTTCTTTATCTATAGCCGGTTTTTTTTGTTTAAGTCGTTTAGTATCTAATTATTCCTTTTGAATAAAACAGTAAGACCTAGAACTCGGTAAATAAAAATCTTACGGCTAACTCTAACATTTTTGTTATCTATCCTTTCAAAGCAGAAAGCCTCCGTAACTTAAAGTTCAAAACCTCTGTAACTTAAACCAAGAGTTTTACCATTGGCCCTTGATAACTTAAAGTAGGAACCTTGGTAACCTTCATAACTTAAAGTATTTATCAGTGACTCATTGTAAGTAGGTTAGGTTAGGTTTAAAGTGAGTGGGTATAACACCCTTCCACCGCGACCGATTGGTCAATTGGGGCTCCAGACTTCTAATAAATCTGATGATTCTGTTGGGAGAGAGATCTTTCACCTCCCCCGGCAACAAGGTGTCATTGCCGAGGATTGCGAATCTGAGTCGTGCCCATTGCTGGGCACGAACACAGTATGTGTTCTGCCGATTCATCCCCTCCATGCATGGCACCGTCATCCCTAGGCATCTTGTGCATGTGGTATTTCAACTGCAGTGTCCCGTGTACAGTCCCACTGGAGTTTTAAGGTGTTCCTTTGATTGCTCCATTAGTTTGAGGGTACATTGGTAGGCTTATAAAGGCCTTCGAGTGTCTGAGACCCGGAAGTCCATGCCAGTACCGAACATTTTCTCTTTGTGTCCAAGCTGATATGAACTGCTTGGCCATTCTATAAGATATACCGATGACCGGTTCCGGCCCTATGAATTTTGTCTCCGCCCCCCTTTTGCCAAGGAGGTCTGCGGATTCATTACCCTCTAGGCCGGTATGTCTAGGTACTCACAGTAGGGTAACCTTGTTGCTTTGACCCAGTTTGGTCAGCGCATCCTTGCAATTCCAGACGGTTTTCGAATTGCACTGGCTGGATTCAAGAGCCTTGAGAGCTGCTTGACTGTCGGAGTTCAAAACCTCTATAACTTAAAGCAGGAGTTTTACCATTGGCCCTTGATAACTTAAAATAGTACCCTTGATAACCTCCATAATTTAAAATATTTATCAGTGACTCATCGTGAGCAGGTATACAAACAAAAGGTTTTCTTTGAAACTTTATTGCTTTGAACTCTAGTCTTTCACTTAAATAGCTCATTAATACATGGATGTATCAAATTAAAAGATAAAAAGAAAATGTAAAATAAAAGGAAAATTGAATACGCTAACAAATCCTCTAACTAAACCTCTTTAAGTCAACATTTGAATTTTTAACTTTGCTATTTAACTCTCGATAGGTAAAAAACTCGATAACTTAAAATTTTTAACCTTGAGCTTTAGGCTCTACTGTATTTGTAAAAATTTTAAAAAATAATTTTTTAACCAAAAAATGTATTATATCATTGATATAACATCATATGATGTGTATATATTTTTAGCTGATCTTAAACTAAACAATGCTGAGCCAGAATGCATATCCAATGAGTATGAAGCACTTTCAGTTGGGTTGCAGTGGATCCCACGAAATGGAATTTAGATCAACTTGTCCCAGCCAGTCAGCTAATTGTAAGTAATTTTTTTGTCAGGTAATGCAATCTCTATGTGACGTGACTCTAACTCCTAAACCACTCTTAACAGATTGTTTTACTTAAACTTGTTTTGGGCTTAAACTATATAAACTTTGTAAATACGGCTGCAAATTCAAAAAACAAAAAATGGAACTTCAAAATTGCATCGTTTACAGCTTTTTTTGTTTTTCAGTGTACGACTGTCATGGCAGCTGGGAAGAAGACGGTATTTCCTACGTCATAACTACACCAGTCACATCGTCAAGGTCACAGTCCGACAATTTACGTTACTGCTTCATGTTTCAGCTGTCAAATCAACCTCAGCAAGCCGTCATAGAAGGAGGTTTAGGTAACCATTAGATTTAAGCGATGATAGTCTAGTCTGACAACAATGTGAATCATAATATTCAAATGACAAGATTTTGTTAAGTACCATGTTCCAAACACACAATTTTGTGTATATTTAGTTGCCTATTAAAAAATCGATTAATAAATTAAAAATCATGCATTAATAACGACTATTAATGAATAGTTTTTCATTTATATTGACTTAGTGATTCAGCCAATATAACCATAAATGTTTAAGAATAAGTTCTTAATAAACATCATTAATATTATTTTTAGACATTTAATTTAGTTTTACTACGTTTTATCTTGTATAGTGTTTGGAATTCAAATATTAGAGGTCAAGTTAAAAAATCTAGAATAAGCTGATACCGTTAGATTTAAAATAAGTATAAAAAACGGATTTTTTTTAACTTAAACTTATGCCATAGTAAGATTTCAGCATTATGAGAAATGCAAGGGAGGTTTAAATAAAAATCAAAATTTGACTATAATTTTTTATTTAACAGCAAATCTTATACACAAAATAAACAATATTTTATTACAATGAATGGCATACATACTTATGTGGTATAGGTCTTCTGGACTACTCGTGGTTATAGAAAAATATAAAAATAAACACAAAAAAACTAAAACTAATAACTACACAATTATAAAACTAATATAATTGACTTTTCTTGTTGTCTTATGAGTTATATTTTGTTATAGGTAAAGGCGCCGGCCCACCTATATTAAGAATGTCAAAGGTAACCGAAAGCTGCCACAGACATGTTAAACCTGGTGTCGATGGAAGCTGGGCTTTTAATTTCACTAGCAATGGTAAGCCATGATATTAAAGTGTCTGCAATAAGATTTATGCACAGTTTAAGTGACAAAATAGTATGCCTTTATACGAAGTAATGCTTGTGGTTCCAAGATTGTTAAAACAAGTGTTCTTTAATAGACCGAATCCTATTCCAACCATAAACAGTGCAACCTAAAACAATGGAAATACAGCATTAAATATTACAGAAACATTTAATAATATAAAAACATGTATTTTCGAAATTGCCTTTAGTTAAAAAAAACCTTTTGCACCAATAAAATAAATAATAATAATAATTGTTGTATTTAACTAGTAATACATTCCCAACACTCCTCTCCTCTCCTCTCCTCTCCTCTCCTCTCCTCTCCTCTCCTCTCCTCTCCTCTCCTCTCCTCTCCTCTCCTCTCCTCTCCTCTCCTCTCCTCTCCTCTCCTCTCCTCTCCCTCCTCTCCTCTCTCTCCCTCTCCTCTCCTCTCCCTCTCCTCCCTCTCCTCTCCTCCTCTCCTCTCTCCCTCCTCTCCTCTCCTCTCCTCTCCTCCTCTCCCTCCTCTCCCTCCTCTCCTCTCCTCTCCTCCTCTCCTCCTCTCCTCTCTCCCCTCCTCCCCTCCTCTCCTCCCTCTCCTCTCTCTCCTCTCCTCTCCTCTCCTCTCCTCTCCTCTCCTCTCCTCTCCTCTCCTCTCCTCTCCTCTCCTCTCCTCTTCCTCTCCTCTCTCTCCTCTCCCTCTCCTCTCCTCTTCCCTCTCCCTCTCCTCTCCTCTCCTCTCCTCTCCTCTCTCTCCTCTCCTCTCCTCTCCTCTCTTCCTCTCCTCTCCCTCTCTTCCTCTCTCTCCTCTTCTCTCTCCTTCTCCTACTATCCCTCCCTCCCCTCCTCCCTCTACTTCCCTCCCATCTAACTTACCCCTCCCATCTTAAACTTAACCCCTCCCATCTTAACTACTCCCTCTCTCCATCTCAGCTAAGCCCCTCCCATCTCGCTACCTCATTCCTCCCTCTCCATCTCGAGCTCAGCTCCTCCCATCTCTGATTTTAGCCTCTCCTTCTCCCCATCCCGTGCTCCGCCCCTCCCATCCCGCACTCCACTCCTCCCCTAACCCTCTACGCCCCCTGTATTTTTTGAAATGCAATATAGAATAGAAATGCAAAAGTTTATAACAGTTGACTATGTTAAAGTAAAAATACAAAATAGTTCAGAAAAAAACGCTCCGTTATATTATTCTTAAAAACAAGTGAGGTCCTTCGTCCACTGAAAAGCTGCGAACTGCGAAACCACGAATTCCTACGAACGCCATTCGCACCAAAACGCTAAAGGAGAGTACTTTTGCGAAAGTTATCCAAATTACACGGGTCATGGCTTTGCAACTGACAACGATTTGTCTGGCTAGTTCGATAATGAATTTATTTTATTGGATTTAACACTTTTAAGACTAGATGCAAATCGAGATGCATATAGCGCGTGTGAGGTGGAGCAGCACAGCGCACTTATTGTAACTAATGGAAATCAATAGAACGGCAAAAATGGGGAAGGTGACGCGACTCACCTCAACTCTATTGGTTTCCATTAGCTATAAAAAAGCACACTGTGCTGCACCACCTCATACGCGCTATATGCATCTCATTTCATATTATATCAGACAAACAGAATCAAGAAGACGGAGCATGTAAGTCAATTATATTTATGCTAAAAGAAAATTGTATAGTGATTTTTTGATTTGTAGCGTGATCTACAAATCAACGATGACCATCACCTTTCCTATTTTTAAATAGTTATTTTTGTTTTATCACAAGCAATTGATGTTGCACTGGACTTCGCATTAGTTTGCAAATAAAATCCCAACAGAATAGAAACCAAAAGCTAACGCACGAAAATTGACGAATGTGTGGAGTGAGTGGAGCAGCGTCCAGTGGACGCTGCTCCACTCACATGCGGGGGGATGGTTCGTGCGTTGACGCACGAATTGGGGCATTCATTACTTTGCAACTTTTTGCAGCATCGCGGCTTTTCCATTCCACTCGACCGCTCGGCTCTACAAACGCGAAAGCTTGCGAAAGTCGTGGAACGCGAGCTTATACCTACCTAGGGGCAGCCTTGCTGCTTGGCCATGCGAACGGGCGTGCAAGAGAGCAAAAAGAATAAGTCTACCATCTTTCCCCCTCGCATCACGAGCTGATTGGTCTGCAGGAGGGGTATATACGCCCCCGGAGCGCTGATTGTTCGGATCCTCTCCACCCACTCCCAAAGTATGCAGCCGCAATTCGCGATATGAAGCCTCTATAAAGGACAATATATAGTAAAAATTTAATAAAATTGTAAGGCATCTCTAAACTCTATAAGGCATAATAACACAATAATTTTACAAGCTAATTATTTATTATTATAACAGAAATGAGATAGTTTTACTTTTGTATAATTATGTGTAGTACACACTGTATTATGAAACATGAAACCGTAACGTGGGGTATTTTATAGCTTTCTTAGTAAATAGCTTATTTTATTAAAGATTACGATAAAAGCTACTTAGAAATTCGAGATGTTACCCTTTTAAGTTTTTGTTACAGTTTAATATAAAAAAATAAATAAGAACCAAAAATACTAAACAATGTAGGTATTTTATAAAGCAGTCTAGACGTAATAAAGTTATATATTATCCCATAATTTAAAGAGAAGTAATTTAAAACCTTCAGAAGCTTTTATTTCGTTTTGTTTTATAATAATCTACGAGGGTATATTGGTATCTCTGTGTGTAGGATATTCTTATTGTATTAAAAAACGGTGTGGTTAGGGAACAGCTGACAAAACTTACTGTAACCAACTGTGTAATTTCTGAAGAGCTTTACTGCATAAAGTTAAAAATAATAAATTGTAAAAATCTACAAAACTACTGGAAAAATTTATTAATACCCAAATCTTAAAATCCGTCACAAGATATCCACAGCAGATCCTCACAACTGGAACAAGTTTCTCGAGTGGTACACTCCTTAACAAACTTCCTTGTCATGGTCTTCTGACTAAACTTTGTTGTTGACTTCCCAGATTTCCTCCCAAATTAATGCTGGGAAACCCAGGGTTTAGCAATGGCACCAACTCTAAAAATTTTTACTTCTACAATTAATTCCATTCACAGTTTTGCCTTACTTGGAAAACAAGCGCCGAATAATGTTGATATCTTTTCACAAGACCTTAAATTACTACTTCGATTGGGGCGTCAAAAATCTTGTCTAGTTTAATACCTCTAATACAAAATAATGTTCGTGGATGTGAAAAAATTTGCCAATATAAATTTTTTAGTTATAAGCGGCCATGTTCCGCAGAACAAGAAGTAAACAAACAACAAAGAGAGAACAAATCTTGTGGGCATTACTTTTTTTTACTGATAAACACATTATTTTCTTCGCCACGCAGCCCTAAAAGAGGCTGGGATTTCTCTTTCGAGCCAGAAAGTATTTCTCCCTTTCTAATCTGTATACTGAATGTACCCAAATTAGCCCCTTTTTGGAGTATTCGCCCTGGTAATGATCCCACGATATAAGAAAGCTTCCTTTTTTCTTGCTCTCCGACGGGCTGTAGGGGATCTGTCGCTCTCTTATAGATATTTTTACGCCTTCTGCTCCGAGCAATCAGCCAGTGCATTTCTTTCTCTAGCAGCTTCCAACAGAGAAACACGTAGCGTTACTCTTAAGCATTCTTTTACAGTTCTGTTTGGAAGGCCCCTTACTTCCCACTTTGTTTCTTTATCCCTAGAGTGTCTGGACTGTAGAACCTATTTTACGCAGAGATTTTCCCTTCTCCTCCAAATCTCTATGTAATAAGTCCACACCTAGGAAACCCACGGTAAAGGGTATTTGATTATATTTACGTGGCTTCTGAAGCCTTTATTTTTAAAGACAGAAAAAAATGTTTTATATAAAAATTGTAGGTTTTTTCCATATTATCTTTTGAAATTATCAGTAAAAAAATATCGCAATAAAAAAATAAAGGCAACTTCAACTTTTTTAAATAGAACACCCTGTATAGTATGCACTACAATACAAGATCTTTTTTTTTTCTGATTTCAAATATATATACATTGATGATATTTGGATGAACCATTTTTGAGATATTTAAGCTTAAAATATAAATAAATTGAAAAAAAATTATATTAGTATCAAGAAAGCTATGAAAACAATAAAATTGTTTTAATAAATTTGACGTATTGACATTGTTAAAAGTTGAAATTTATCATTTTAACTATTAAAAGTAGTTTGTATTGCTTTTTGTCAATGGGCTATTTAGAAGAACAAAAAATCGGTATTATGCGTCTTTTTTATGGTAACAATAATAATGTGACGACAGTGCAAAGGGAATATTACTTATTATATCCTTAACAACGGGTTTTATCTATAGATACTATTAAATACCATAGTAAGAAAGTTTATTGAACGAAAAACCTTTAAAATGAAGAAAAGGACTGCAGCACGAAATGAAAACAAAGTTTTGGATATCTTCGTTTTTTCAGGATAATTATTATATCTACTTTTTCTATTGGACTAGCACTAACTACTTTTAATAATTTTAGAAAATCCTGAAATATCAATCTCGGATGCGGCATCTGAACTTAATAAAACAGATTATAAAATTTATTTTACGTTAAAATTTTCCAAATTTTATCCTTATAAATTTATGTCCGTTCTTCCTGAACAAAACATGCAGGACCGACCTAAGTATGCATTGGAAATAGCTAGGTGTATGCAGCAGAACCCAAAATTTTAAATAAATTCTATTCACTGACAAGTCTTCCTTACTTAAGCAGGAATGGTTAATCACAAAAATAAACATTATTGGTCCAGAGAAAACCCTCACCAAATTCAGCAACATAACAATTTCATTGTTTCCATGGCTTTCTTGACACTAATATGAAACTTTTTTGTAATTTATTAATAATTTAACCTAAAATATCTCAAAAACGGTTCATCCAAATATCATCAATGTATAGATATTTGAAAAAAAAAGATCTTTCGTTGTAGCGCATAATATACAGGGTGTTTCATTTAAAAAAGTCGAAGTTGCCTATATTTTTCCATTTTTTTATTGCGATATTTTTATACCGATAATTTTAAAAGATAATATGGAAAAAATCCTACAACTTTTATATAAAACATTTTTTTGGCCCCAGAAGCCACGTAAATATAATCAAAGACCCTGTACATTAATACTAAGGCTTTAAGCCTTTTTGAACTAGTCCAAGTTATTTTTTTATTATTATTATTATTTATAATTTAATATTTTTATACGTTGATTGTAAGGTCCTCTCAAAAATTATTTTTTAGCGAATTAAAGTATGTATTTTTTTACAGGTACTTGCGACCAATCCACCACAGACAATGCTTGCACCATCTTGATTCCAGCCATCTTGTTAGTAGCTTTATCTATCTCAATCACATTATGTCTAAGATGATGAAAAGCGGCAACGCTGCATACGCTAAGCAACTACTAAGTGGCAAGTGTAATAACATGAACTTTTTAATTATTGTTTTTTGATTTTGACGTTTTTAGGAAATATTGCAGAATGATCAGTTTTGGTCTGATTTAAACTATTGATATAAGCGCTAGCAAGCGGCAAACTTGATTAAAATATTTTAACAAAACCAAAGAAAAAAGATAATTTTGTCACATCTTTAACTGGTATTAAAAACAATTCTAATTTTTTTCACTTGTAAATGCTTTCAAGTTATAAAAGAAAGGCTTGCAAAATTAAAATCAAATTCCAGTTTCCTTTAACAAAGGATTTCTGCAATATTTCCAAAATGATTTTAGACCTTGATATATTAGTCAATTTTTTAAATGTTTAACCTACTTTTATCATTAAAAAAAATACGGGAATGAAGTTTGAGCTACAAGAATATTTGTGATTCAAGTTGTTGGGCTTTTTTAACAATATGAAAAATATAATTATTTATTTTTAAGTATATATGTTAGGTTTAGGTGTATATTATTACAAGATATCGAAAGAAATTTGGGATGAACTACGTTACAAATTTATTTAAAAAATATTATGCCGCAAAATTTGTAACTGGGTTAATCGTCCTACAGTGTCTTGGGGGTGATAAAAGTGTGAAAATTGGAGGGTCGTTATAAGTAAATACCAGAAGTTTCAACTATATTTGCATGGTGTTATACAGTGTGCCCAAATTGGTGGGGAATGTATGGGGATCTTGGAAACCACGATAGATAGAAAATCGGTTAAATGGGGAAAGTTTTGGACAATTATGTTAGTAAGCTAATACCGTTTACTACATGGTTTTATCTATTTAGGTTTTTGAGAAATTAAAAAAAAAACATGAAACATGCATTTTCGAAAATCGGCCAATTTTTTCTTATAAGTAAAAATTTTTCAAATCTGTAAAAACTTCTTCAAAACAACTCTTTTTGTAGAATATGACCGAGTAGTCAATTTTTATTTTCTACGTTTCTTATTTTTAGAATCATCATCAACTTTATTTTTTCATATGGGCGCCATATTTGATTTTTTCGCAGCCAAATAGTGCTTTTTATTCTGATTTCAACAATGTGTAACATTGTTGAAATCAGATAGTTTAGGAGTTTATAACCTCATCTACTTCAAAAAACAAATATTTTCTCAGTTAACCTTGATTCCGGCGAATGTCATCTAGCGTCATTATCAAGTTAGCTCGGGTACGTTATTAAAATTTTTTAAACTTTGTAAAATGGTTAATTATTCTAAAAAAAATTATATTTTGATATAGCTGCGCAAACGTATTTCGACAATTTTCCTGAAAGGCAGCATCCTAAACTAACATACTTTTGAAAACTGGTTACAAATTTGCTTGAATTCGGAAGTTTTAAAAAACCACGACCTAAGAAGTACGTTGAAAAAATCGACAACGAGATGCTGCAGTTAACCAACATTTTAACGAAAATCCAACATCTTAAGCCAGGGATGTTAATAGAGAATTCCACATACCTAAGTCAACCATTCATAGGGTAGTTAAAACTATTTAAAAAATATCGTAAATATGTTGAGAGAAATGGACAACATTTTGAATTTTAGGTCGTTATTTTACATCTCCATTTTAGTAGGAATATTAGTTTAGCCACTTTTCATTGTTTTTGTTTTTACTTGTTTCAATTAACTTGTTACGTGTAGTTTTGTTGTAACACGGTATTAACGGTATAGCTTTGTTCGCGAAACCCATTTCTGTAAAATATATGTTCAGCTTATCTATTTTGACAATAACTAATATTTTATTGTTTACAAAAAAATGACGTTTTCCGGAATCAAGGCCAACAAAGAAAATATTTGTTTTTTGAAATAAATGAGGTTATAAACTTTTAAATTATAACATGTTATACATTGTTGAAATCAGAATAAAAATCACTATTTGGCTGCGTAAAAATCTAATATGGCGGCCATATGAAAAAATAAATTTGATGATGAATTTAAAAACCCGAAACCTAAAAATAAAAATTGACAACACGCTTTAAAGGAGTTTTAACAGATTTAAAAATTTTCACTTATAAAAAAAATATGGCCGATTTTCGAAAATGCATGTTTCAGGCTTTTTCAAAATTTCTCAAAACCTGAATAGATAAAACCATGTAGTAAACGGGATTAGCTTACTAACATAATTGTCCAAAACTTTTCCATTTAACCGATTTTTTATCTATCGTGGTTTCCAAGATCCCCATACATTCCCCATCAATTTGGGACACACTGTATAGAAGCTAAAAAAAATAACAAATGTTTACATGAACTTTTTATTTTAAAATTGAACTAAAACTTATCTTAAGTTAAGCTGTGTACTAAATTACATTGTTTGTTGTATTCAACACAATTTTAATGTAGATGAGATGCAGTTATGCTCAAGGTTATTTAAATTTGTTGTAATAAACTAAAAGTCTCTTAAAACCCCTAAAATAATTTTTAAATAATTCATTCAAAATTAAAATTTTTCTATTATTTTTTCTCATTTTCTAACTGCCTTCCAACCGTATACTTTTGTCACACCCCAAACAGAAATGTTAGCTTTGTACAAAACCTCTTATGATTTAATTTTTATTTTTCTAAATACATCCCTAACCTCGTGAATTAAGTAGCTGATATGTAAAATATATAAACTTAATATACAGGGCGACGCAAATCTTTAAACGATGCCCTGTATATAAGAAGTAAGTCGTATACAACGAATAATATACTAAAAAAGTATTAAGACCAAAGAACAAACGAAAGTTACGTTGCAAATAAGCCAATACTTTTTAAACATACGAGACCAAAAGCCTCTATGTTTACTTGCATATAACTCAACTTTAATCGCAGTCTTGTGTCAATTTGACACCAATTGACAACTTTAAAATTAACTAAATTAAAGATTTACTTTGAGGCTGGAGATAAATTATAAAAACGGTTCAACTATATCTACAAGAGACTTTTGGTCTATTAATTATTTATTTTTTTTATTAAAGCAGGGTCCAACAGTATTTTGGAAACACTGTTTATTTCTACAGGTTTGTATTTAGAAAATAAAACTTTTTCTAAGAACATTTACGTTTAGTTGTAACTAATATGTTATTGGCAAGGTTTTCTGCAATGTGTGTATAAACACTAGATTTGTATCATAAAATCTTTAAAAAATGTTAAAACTTTTTGTCAGAAAACGTTAAATAAAAGATTTTATCGTCAATTTTACAACACGCAACCACCCGATTTGTCTCCATGGTAAGAACAAATTGACAAATAAATGAAGGAAAGTATTTTTCCCTTTTTATTTAGAATAGATTCACCGGACGGACTTCTCTTCAGTGTGAAGACATATTTTCTTTATAATACAAAACGAATATAATTTAAAATAGATGATGACTGTCCATAAGGTTTGTAAAAACGAAAATATTAGCATCGAACTCGAATCCCGTGAACTGTCTGTAGGAGATTGTAATATGTGCAGCACTCCGTATAAAGCACATGATCAACCCGCATAACTTGGTATGGGCGTGCCCCCTGCCACAAAGGAGAGACCGTTTCTAGGCCTCTCAAACCCCTAACAGTCGATTGTTTCCTACGGACTCCCGACTATCGGTACGGTTACCTATTGTGACTCTTATCTGTTTTTTAATATTGTTTTTTTTTATGCCCAATAGAATAGTGAAAAGTAAATTCGATTTAATCAAGATTTAGTTGATTAAAAATTGATTTTAATAGCTATAAGTACTAAAAAACAGGCAAACCGTAATTTAACAAACAAAAATGTATAACTATTTTTCTAAACAACCGGTTTTTAAAGTCCCAACGGGATTTTAAAAAGCACACATAAGGCTTTAAGAAAAAATATACCATCATGATAATTTGCTAAAAAAGTCTATTTATTTGGAGCTTTGAAAATTTAAACAAATTGTAAATCGGGTCAATTGAAAAAATCAAATAAATATACATAAAATAATGGTTTTAAAGAATCTATTTCTGTTTTTCTTATGGAAAATATAAAAAAAAATAACACATATAAAAAATATTCAAAAATACATTACGATTTTACTTATTACATATTATTCACTTATCAAAATCTACCCCGGTTTGTAGCTCTAGGTTCAATTATAATCTACGGGACGTGAGATCGTGAACGTTGACTTTCATATATTTTTGTGGAATATAAATCTTATTTTTAAGGTTTACGTACTTAATGCTCCTGACCTGGCACAAAGCATCTTGGTTAAAGTTAAGAAGTTCTCAAATTTAATATTATGGAAGCTATTTTCCCATAGTTCATAATGTTATTAAAAAAATGGAGCCCCATGATCGATGTTCATATTTATCGTTTATAGGTTTGTTCCAACCCACGGATTTTGTACCGCCATTAAGACGGTTTGAAACTGTTAGGATTTATCAAATGCGCATGGCGCATGGTTTAATATCAGTACAAAAACGACGAAGAACGCGCAAAGGGTTTCTGCTTTACATCAGGATAGAAACGACTTTTCGAAAACGGTTTATAAGAGATCATAAGCAAAGTATACATAATAACAAGTAATTTAACTCTCCCGGTTGCTACCTGATTCTCTCAGTGACCTCGAGTCGATCGGTACCCTGAAATGTACCCTGAAATCGTCAGTGCAGTGCCGCCCAACCCATGATAAAAACAATAAATAAGAAAGTCGAAACGATAGGTGTTTATAGTCTATTAACGTACTCGAGATAGTGCGACTAAAAAAAAAGGCTCCGCCTGGTTGTGGGTGGTAAAATGAGTGATGGAATACTGAAATATTATTTTTGTGTATTCCTGTTAGAGAATCAAATTTAAAGATTGCATCGTAATATCACTCATGCAACATAATGACAGTCTTTCAACTTTAATATCTGTCACATATGTCACTAGGCATGCATGACTTAAATAATTAAACCTATGAGTAATGACCCGCGAGTAATGAACTATTACTCACCGGTAAAGTAAAAGGTGTTATCATCTATTCAAAAATAGTGAATAATGAGAATGTTATTAGACGGTCATGGAAAAAAAATATTTAATTAAACAGAACATTTAAATCTCTGTAAAAGTTTTATTTTAATTTTACTTTTATTTTATTTATGGTTTGATGGAGCCTTAATAAACGAAACATCACTTTTTATCATTAATATAAACTAAACCGATTGCTAATCGATTGAATTTTTAAAAACTAATAACAAGCTTTAATATTTGTTTTCACTTTTAAAATTCCGAATAAGTATTAGGCATACTCGTACATTGTAAATTTCCTGTTTTTTTTTTTGCTAAATTAAAAGTAAAAGATGAAATCGGCAAAAACAAAGGTAATTAAAACATAAATTCTGTCACTTTATTAAAATAATTTTCCCAACTATTTTATAATTATTCAAACTTTCAAGTATCAAATTTAGCGTACGCCTATGGTCGAGGCTAGAAATTCTCGCTTCAAGGTCCCTGAGCCGATTGCATTAAAACGGCGGAGTTATGTTACTTGTTTTTATTTATACTTTGTCTTAAGTATGGTTGGAATCGTGTAATACACCGTCACACATCGGTTGCAATGGGTTTATTTTACTGACTTTCGCGTGACCATACAATAAACGGTATTTTGTGGGGGGTTGGAACAAACCTTACATTACTTGTATGGTACGATTAACATGCATCAATATATCAATACCGCCATTTTATACAAGGCGTCCAACAAAATACGGAGCCAAACAGGGTCTCACAGACAAATCTTGCCAAAAATATATTTTTCACATTTTTACTAGTTTTGTTAAGTATGAGAGGCTAAAAAATAATTCTGTGATGTAGAAGCAGCTAGAGAAGATAAGTTTATCGAAGGTTGCTATGTAAATGTACAGGTAGAAGAGATACAAAGATGGCTATAAGGTATATTTATATCATTTTTTAAATACTTGTGTTTTGGTTAAGGACTAACCAGGTGTGTGAACGGATCATACATGTGCTGTCAGACTTAGAAACATGGAGGAGAGTTAAGTTTGACAACTTTGAACAATTAACTTGTGAGGTGCTCTTTTGACTTTTGGTGGAATATTATTTTAAATATGTACATGTTAAAATTGAATAAAAGAGGAATTAAAACTTATTTTATTTTTAAAATCAACCCACCGAGAGTAAGAATACAGGAAGATTATTAAAGAGTATGGGCTATTTTAGGCAAAAAAAGTGTTAATTAAACTAGGTAAAAACCAAAAACCGTCCAAAAAAAAATCCGACAAAACTTTCTCTCACTAGAGCTTGATGTCTTGAAATAAATTTATTTGGACTTATTCAATTAATAAAAATAGAATAAGAGGTTTTGATAATAATTACCTGAGAAATGACGGGTTACGGGGCTAGAACCCCATGAAAGGTATATTATTATGAGTTTTGATAATAATTACCTGAGAAATGACGGGTTACGGGGCTAGAACCCCATGAAAGGTATATTATTATGATTTTTCCTAATACTTTTAAAACTTAAGGTTAAATTCGCATAATTACCTAAGAGCCGCTTTTACAATGTCGTGTCTATCCGTGGGTAAAACTCAAGTTTAACTACTGATTCAGAAACTAGGCCTATATATTTACAATATATTGAGAAAGTCATTTTTGGCATGGCTAAGGTTTTCCCTAAATGTTATATGTAATTACCTATGTTTCTTCTTCTTCGTCTTCCCTGGGAGCCATCTTGATGTTCTACCGGAGGCAGCGCAGCCTCTTGGGCTTTTTGTGCCTTATCTCCCATTATATTTTATACCAATCCTCCCATTAGTCTTGTTCCTGCTACAAGTCTGTATAATTCCGAGACTGGTTGGTTGATATATTCCTGTGGGCTCATTTCCGCTTGCCCAAATAATGTCTTTTGTGATATAATGCTTCACATTCGCACTGGATATGGTAGGCTGTTTCTTCCCCCTCGTCGCACATTCTGCAACTTGGGTCCCCATTGTATTAGCCTATCTTGTATAGGTATCGTCTTAGGTTATCATGCCCTGTTAGTAACCCTACTGTTATGCGAAGTCTTTTCCTACTTTGTCTGAGTAGTTCTTCCTTCGTTCTTTTGGATGGGCCCCTTATGAAGCTTTTTCCATGTCTAATTCTACTGAGGTTTCCCCAGTATTCCTCGTGTTTGTTTCGGATTCTTTCTCTGGTTTGCCCTCGTGCTGTGGTTTTGGTCACTCCAAGGGCAGGTTCTGGCCCAAAGTATGGCCTTCTAATCCCAAATGTCCTGGTACCCACAAAAGAGTTACTTTGTTGCGTTCTCCCAGGGCTTCCAGTTCCTTTTGGCATTACCATGTCAGCTTGGACGTTACCTTGGAGTTTACTAGTGCCCCCAGTGATGCTTGGCTGTCTGTTTTTATACAGATCCGCTTGTGTTTATAAGCCCTTCTGTTATTTTCTTTTGCATAGTGCAGTAAAGCATATATTTCCGTTTGAAATACAGAACTGTGTATTCCTAGTGGAATGGAGAATTGTGAATTCCTCATTTCACTGTACACGCCCGCTCCAGTTCCCTGCTCGGTTTTGGAACCATCTGTATACCAGATAATGTCTTCAACTATGCCGGGGAGATCTGGTTGCTGCCACTCACTTCGATCTGGAATTTTTGTTAAATGAGTATTGGGGAATCATCTGGTCTGTTCTCTCGTCCAGGATGTTGCCGCCAACCTGACTTTTTATGTTGTTTTGTCCCAAACTAGCGTAGACACCCGTTGGTTTCTGTGACAGTCGGAAGTAGTTTATTCTTGCCTCTCCCATCAGTATGAGGTTGAGTGGTGGAAGGTCTAAGAGACACTCCATGGGTACTGTTGGGGTTGTCTTACCCTTAAAAACCTAACCTTTACCAGCTGTACATTAATTTATTTTGTATGTCCTTAATTTCTACATAAAAGTTAATACAAATTTGCGAAAGAAGGTGGGTGTAAAATTTAAAATTCGGCCTTTTTTCGCCCATCATATTCGTGAAAATTTAAAGTTTTAATTTGGGCCATTTTATTATAATTATGATAAGTCCAAGTATCTTTATTTACATCAACAATGAATTGATACAAAACTCAGAATGGCAAGAATAAAAAAAAACCTTCAAACTTGCTATTTTCATTGAATTTTTGCCACTTTTTGATCTTTCATTAAAAAAAAAAAATAAAAGATGCGCTTTGTGCGCATATTTTTTATTCTGAACATTTCATTTAATAAGCTTATAAACAAGCATTTATTTATTTTGGTTCGTTAAGCGCATCAATATTTTTTTTAAAGTTCAAAAAACGTATTAAATGGCAAACATTCAATTAAAATAGCAAGTTTAAAGGTTTTTTTGTACTTACCATTCTGATTTTTTTACTAATTCATTGTAGATGTAAATAAAGATACTTGGACTTATTATAAATACACTGCTCATCAAAATTAACGCATAATTTTAAAATCATAATTTCAGTCGCAATGAAAAAATTTTTGGTTTTTATTTTGTTCTTTAAGGTTGGTTTTAGAACATCTAAAATAATAAACGTTTTTTTGTTTACTAAAAATGTAATAAAATGAGACAAACTGACATCATAAAGAAATGATGAAATTGAAATTTTTTAAAGTTCAAGAAAATTAAACTAATATCGAGAATTGCCTTCTCTGGCATTAATTACGGCTTGACAACGATCTATTATACAAAGAATTACCGTTCTTATTTGTTCTTGATCAATTAGATCCCAAATTTCAACCAATCGCAAAAACAGTTGAGCTAATGTGTTTGGTGGGTTCGGTAGTTGTTGTAGTCGTCTCCCTACGATGTCCCAAACGTGTTCTATTAGGTTGAATCCCAACTTCCTGACGATATTGCTCTACAAGTCTTGCAATGTGTGGCCTGGCATTATCTTGCATAAGCATGAAGTTCGCTCCAAGAAATGGTGCAAATAGCAAGAAATGCTCTTCTAAAATGTCTGTAATGTATCTTTGTGCTGTGAGCCGCCCTTGATCTATCCGAGCTAACACCGTACGAGCCCCAAATTAATACCACCCCACACCATTACTGAGCCGCCACTATACTGTACAGTCCCTACAATGTTACACTGTGGGTAGCGTTCCCCAGGCCTTCTGTACACTCTATTCCACCTGTCATCAGAAGAAAGATAGTACCTGGATTAATCAGTGAACAATATTCTTCCCCAATCTTCATTATTCCCAATAACATGTTCACGAGCAAAATGCAACCTTTGCCTTCTATGCTCTCTGGTCAATAATAGGCCAGTAGGTGCCCTTCCAGAGCGCAAGTCATTTGCGGCAAGTCTTCTCCTTATCGTTTCTTGGCTACTTCTAAAATTATAACAATCCAAAAATTCGTTTTGTAGAGAAGTACTGGTAACAAACCTTTGTCTCAGTGTACAAAGTCTCAAAAACCGGTCTTGATCAGGAGTGATAACTCTTCTACGACCTTGACCAGGTCTCCTTGAGTTACTGCCAGTTACAGCAAAACGTATTAAAACTCTTGAAATGGTTACGTGAGTGATATTAAACCGTCCAGCGAGTTCAACTTGAGTGTATCCTTCTTCGTGAAGAGCAACGATTCTAATACAATCAGATTCTGACCAATTTTGATTTTCTTGCTGCTGGTAGTTCATTTTAAAAGAAAACACCTAATAAACTTAAAAAACTTTATTTGCTTGCAAAAAATGGTAACATCAGCGTTTTTGCAACTCTACCGATAAATCTTTACAATATACCGGAGGTAAGAAATATATAGGTATTATTACAAAAATCAAAACATTAAAATTATTTGATTTACCACGATTTTTTAAATTATGCGTTAATTTTGGTGGGCAGTGTATAATAAAATGTGCTAAATTGAAACTTTAAATTTTCACGAATAAGATTGAGGGAAAAAAGCCGATTTTTACCCCATCCTTTATAATCGTTACATTTTTCTGGTAGTTGCAACTGATAAAAACCGTTTTTATAACCTAACAGGCCGTAACTCAAAAACGTTGCATTTCTGGACCCATCTTAATATTTTTCAATTCTAATGAGAAAAAGATGCTTTTAAGTTTCCATTTACTTTTGCACCCTGTATGGGAGTTTTCTGTTTAATATAGTCCATACTACTGTGTTGTAATATTTGTAGTAAAGACTTTTATATTTGGAATCAATCCCGAAATTATAATTTTTTATTAAGTCCCGAGATGGAAAAAGCATTTTGGAATTACAGTCTATGACTACTTACTTCACCCGAGCTGTCATATTTAAAATTATTCCAAAACAATTGTAAAAGAGTACTAAATCATAAACCAGATTTTAAAAGGTAACAAGGTAAAAGATCTATTGATATATTCATTTCTATGTTGAAACTGTAAAAAGTTATAACATTTTAAAAGAAAACTTTTAACATTTTTTTCGTCGTAACATACATCAAAGTACTATTCGAAAATTTATTCTAAATGTATGTACTGTGTGCCCCCTTATAAGAAATATACAATATCTCCCTAAATGTAGCTAAATTACTGCAAGACAAATTAGATAGGATTTTATACACCTCAGTATATTATAGCTTAAAAAAATTAATAGGTGCATTTTTTCGGTTGAAGGAAATTGCCAAAGATTACAAAAATGTTCAGAAATCAGGTATTTTATAAGGTTTTTTCCGGGATATTCTAAAAGTTGTTCAACTCGTTAAAACAGAGGGTAGCACAAGTTTTCTTTCCTAGCATCATGTCTAGTACTCCGGAAGGCCACCGCAAAAAAACAAGCCTATAAGAGAACCGCATGAAACATTTTTTTTTTATATTACGATGAACTATAGTCAATTCAAAGCCGCATTGTTGTCTCTGCTCAGCGGGTTCAAATTGCATTTTTTTACCTAAAAAAACCGTAAAAAATCGTTTTTTTTTTAATATATCTCGAAAACTATTGATTTTAGGGGAAAACGGTAAATAATCAAAATTGATGGTCTAATAAAATTTCCTCAGTTTTTCTATATATATTTTTTTATAGTCCTTTTATAGTGTTTAAGATATTAACGATTTAAATTTAACATAAAAACGCAAATATCTTGAAAACTAAAAAATTTACGAAAAAATGTAATTAACAAAAAATATGCCTTTTAGTAAGTTCTATAAAAAAGGTTATATACATATTTTTAATAAACTAAGTATTAAAGGTCATATAAGCAAAAAAATATGATTTTGGCCCTTAAATATTTCGCTTATAACAATATTTTTCTGGTACAAGTAAGTATACCAGCACCAATCCATTTAAAAATTAATTCAAAATGTTCTATTTATTGAATGAAACAAGCTAATACACATGTGCCTCGAGGCAATGGGGAATACCCTGGTGGCACGGATATTTTATTTTATTTTTTTTTTGGTCCAATAACTGTACTCATTCCGATCTACTTAAAAGTCCATTCGCGCCGCGAGAATTGGATCCAATTTGGGGTTCGGGGCATAATGTTTTTCTCAAAAACGGTATAAGTTATAGATAATTTTCAAAAACTATATGAAAGCCAACACTTAAATCTAGGCTTCTGCTGTAATAGTTTTTTAAATTTGGATTTAGCTTTTAATATTTCCTTGAGTGAAAGTCACCCTAAAATCGGTTGTTTAGATACTATTTTCTCCTAACTCGACTCATATTTCAAAAACCCGTTACAGCAGAGGCTTAGATTGTTTCGTTACCTTTAAAATGGTGTATAACTTATGTCATTTAAGTGGAAAATAGTTACCGAAAAATGTTATCTCCTGTAGGTTTGCAATCGGAAACAACATCGCATCGATACACCGAATTTGGAAGAACCTAAATAAAATATATTTTTAATGCGGCTATACGAAAATTGTGGTAGTGGGAGTTTGCTAGTCTCCGCCCACCGTCTTCGCGTCCTTTCACCCGACCCCTAAGGTGTAGCGTAAATGCACTCTTAAAACTTTAACTAAAATAAAATTTAGTCTTGATTTACTTGAAAAAAAATGCCTCCTTTATCTGGGTGTTATATACCTGACAGGACGCTTAACATTTCTCGATCTCCTATGCTACTATGTGCATAGCTCATCGTTGAAATATATTTATTATTGATTTAATTATTATTATCAATATTTTTTTAAAGGCAGTTACTTGTTTAGAATGATCTTGAGAAAATTTTAATTATATTTTTTTATATGGTTTATTTAGTATTAAACTTTTAAAACATTTCTCTTATTAAGCTATCTACCTCTTCTAGGCTTAAAGCCATTTTTATTTAAATTATGGTATTTACCCATTTATTTACTACTTTAAAATATGATTAAATTAAAGTTCAAACATTAACATAAAAAAAGACTATGAAAAAAAATTAATGTTTAAAAATATCATTAAAATTTTCTCAAGATCATTCTAAACGAGTAACTGTCTATAAATAAATAATATTATTATTTAAATCGATAATAAACATATTTAAACGAAGAGCTATACACATAAAAGCATAGAAGATCGAGAAATATTAAGCGTCCTGCCAGGTATATAACACTCAGATAGAGAAGGCACTTTTTTTCAATTAAATAAAATTTAAATTTTATTTTAGTTAAAGTTTCAAGTGAATAGGTATGGATACAGTTATTGGACCAAACAAAAAAATAAATAAAATATCCGTTCCACTAGGTTATCCCCCATTGCCTCGAGGCACATGTGTATTAGTTTGTTTCATGCAATAAATAGAACATTTTGAATACATTTTTAAATGGATCGGAGCTGGTAATCTTGCTTGTATCAATAAAATATTGTTATTGGCGAAATTTTTAATGACCAAAATCACTTTTTTGCTTATATCTCCTTTATAACTTGTTTTATTTAAAATGTGTATATAACTATTTTTATAGAACTAACCAAAAGGCATATTTTTGCCTATTACATTTTTTCGTAACTCTTTAAGTTTTTAGAGATATTTGAGTTTTTATTTTAAATTTAAATCGTTAATATCTCAAAAACTGAAAGGGCTACAAAAAATTGATAAAAAAAACTGACTTGGTTTTATTAGACCATTAATTTTGACTATATACCATTTTTTCCTAAAGTCAGTATTTCAGTATATAAAAAACTATTTTTCACATATTTTATTAAGTAAAAAAATGCAATTTGAATCTGCTGAGCTGAGGCAGCAGTGCGGCTTGGAATTGACTATAGTTCATAGTAATATAAAAGAAAATGTTTGATGCGGTTCTCTTATAGGCTTGGTTTTTTGCGGTGACCTCCCGGACTATAGAAACAAATAACCAAAAAACAACTTACCATTTGTTGGTATGCATAAGGACAAAAAAAACTGGTGACACTTGACAAGCTTATTCGATTTTACTTAACAGTATGTTACACACATTTTTAGAATAACCTGGAAAAATGTAAACAAAGATAGGTATACTAAAAAACTAGAAAAGAGAAAGAAAATGGTATATTTTAGAAAAAAAATCGACTGTATAGTTTTTGTAAATAAAAAAATGGTAGCCAGATTAGTTTATTTAAAAAATGTTGATTCAAAACGAAAGATAAAGAAAAAAAGAGACAGGGGATTACGAACGATATTACTTTTAATAAAATTACTCTTGTAGACTAAAAAAATTAATATTTCGACAATCCCAAATAAAATTTCCAAGCTTATCATCAGACTAGGTTAATTGCTACTAATGAAATACGTAAGACCGTAGCTATATTAATAGACATTTTTTTCTTAGAACAAAAAGCATTTATTTGAAACGATTCAACCTTAATACCTCTAGAAAGAATAAAGGAATAAAATTCCAGGAGTGTTACTACTTTATTTTAAAGTGCTCTGTTAGATTGCTATATATTTTGGGATTTCAGTGTTGTGAAAAACCAAATAACTAGCTTTTGGTCCAGGAGCCAGTGACAGATTTACATGACCAAGTTCCTTTCAAGCGATAATTAGTGGAATGCATCAGAAAGTTGTATCATAAAGCTTCGTGAACGTCAGCTGCGGTTCCGTTGGGGTAATGAGCGGCGGTAGCCTTTTTGATAATGATAAAGAACTAAATTTTAAAATGGCAACGTTAGTTCACAAGTAACTAGTATTTTTATTATTGTTCATAAATATGAGGCGAAAATAAACAATTTACAAAAATATATTAGCATCTAACTCCCAAACGGTGTAACCGAAAAATCTAAAGTTTTTACCATGGACCTAACATTGCATGCTCTTTAATAAACTTCAATAGAATTTTTCTTCAAAATTATTAGGGAAGCCAATAATTGACCCCATTATTATATCCCACCCAACGATGCAGCACTCATAAATTGAGTCATTACCTTGTAACTAAAAACTTGTTAAGGTTAGGTTAGGTTTAAAGTGAGTGGTATAATCTTCCACCAGGACCTGCTCGGATCTGTGGCTCAACCCATTTTATTTCTCCACAGATCAGACTTCTAATGATCGATGATCCTGTTGGGAGAGAGATCTTTCACCTCCCCGGCAACAAGGTGTCATTGCCGACGGATTGAGAATCTTAGTCGTGCCATTACTGGGCACGAACACAGTATGTGTTCTTCCTATTCATCCCCCTCCATGCACATGCGGCACTCGGCGTCTTCCACTAGGCCGATCTTGTTGAGCATGTGGTATTTCAATCTGCAGTGTCCCGTGTACAGTCCTACTAGAGTTTTAAGGTGTACCCTTGATTGCTCCAGTAGTTTGACGGTATATTGTTGGTTCAGTGGGATTATAAAGACCTTCGAGTGTCTGAGACCCGGAAGTCCATGCCAGTACCAAAGATTTTCTCTTTGTGTGTCCAACCTGATATGAACTGCTTGGCCATTCTATAAGATATACCGATGACCGGTTCCGGCCCTGTGAATTTTGTCTCCGTCCCGCTTTTGGCAAGGAGGTCTGCGGATTCACGATCAACCAGCGTTCAAGCACACATCTCAATAGCAAATACTTCCGCTTGAAATATGGTTGCAAGAGTGCCCAGGCTGAAGGAAAACTCTGTCCTCGGCTTCTGTCCATATATTCCAGCTTCAACACCGTCCATGGTTCTGGAGCCGTCGGTGTACCAACAGATGTCAGCCCAGAGCAGGTCGGTCATTTTCCGTAGGGCCGGTTGTAGTTGGTTGCTGTAGGCATTATGTCTAAGGGCATTTCCAGTCCATCACAGGTCAGGACACTTTCGAGGAGACTAGTACTCTGCATGCGACACGCCTGCAAGATGTAGCTAACCCAATATCTCGAAGAAAAAAAACGTCAGCTGACTATGACATGGTGTTATACGTTACTCATGATAGCTTATATGCAACTATGAATAAATATATGTCAGCTGGCTGTATCTCGGTGCAAAAACCGTCAGTTGATACTTCAACAGTTAGAACGCAGAAGTTAGGCGGGAGCATCTATCCCTTATTTAAACGCATCAGCTGACAGGGTTCCCCTCGACTTACTGCTGGCTGATTTTTTTTATTAATAACAGCAGTATATTAACAATAAGCTTACAAATTTTTTCTGGCAGGAAATGACGTATCTTAAATTACTCTCGTTATTTCGAAACTGGTTTTTGCACCGAGATACAGCCTGCTGACATATATATTTATCCATAGTTGCATATAAGCTATCATCAGGAAAATTTTTAGTTGAGAGAAAATCATTAAAAGTATTTTTTTTCATGTTCGAGCAACCAGTTAACGTATAATGCACCATGTTGTAGTTAGCTGATGTTTTTTTCTTCGAGATATTGGGTTAGCTACAATTTAACAAGTTTTTAGTTGCGAGAAAAGTACTGAATATATGGATGCTGCATCGTCGGGCGAGATATAATAATGGGGTCAATTATTGGCCTCCCTAATTATTTTGGAAAAAAATTCTATTGATATTTATTGAAGAGCGTGCAAATTTACGTGGTAAAACCTTTAGATTTTTCGGTTATACCGTTTGTGAGTTAGATGCTAATATATTTTTAAAAAATGTTACTTTATTATCGCCTCATCTTTATGAACAACAATAAAAATACTAGTTAGTTGCGAATTAACGTTGTCATTTTGAAATTTAGTGCTTTATCATTATTTAAAAGGCTACCGCGGCTCATTGCCCCAACGGAACCGCAGCTGACGTTTACGAAGCTTTATGACACAACTCTCTGACGCATTCCACTAATTATCGCTTGAGAGGAAATAATTAACCAAATTTTAACCTGACTCCGGGACTATTTGGTTGTTTTGTTTTTAAGTCTTATCTTTTTTTACAGGGTGAATGAACAAGGCCTTTTATTTTCTTAAATGAAAACATAACTCTTTTAAATTTATGGTTACCGGTTAAGTTTCATTAGATGCCTATTTTGGATATAAATACATCTGCCTATTACTGCCGGTTTAAACGGAACTAGCATTAGATAAGTTGTTATTTTATTAGGGATTGCTGATATCAAATATTTACACAAAGCATTGTTAGTGTGAACCCACTGCATTATATATTTTTTTGGTTGTAAACCAAAAATTACTCACCGAACTCTCAAAACACGCCAACCTAAGATATTACGTAAGCGTCAGTCGAAGCATCTATTATCTTTAAAGGAGTCCATACAGGCTAATAACTGTACCAGTACCGGGTGACCACTCGAAACTACCACCTCCCTTGACTTTTAAACCATTTAAAGTTTCTCAAAAAATGTTTAATATGGAAGTTGTAGGGGCAAATTTGGAGAGTTCAAACATAATTTTGAATATTATACAAGATTCATTATAAAGACCATACTTATGATTTTTTGAATAAAACACCCTGTATTTGACTTGATATTTCAATTCTGCTCAAAATTCGAAGAATTTTTTATATAAAAATAAAGGCCTAAATTCACTGGTTTTTAAAATAAAAATGTTTAAAAATTGAATAATTAAAATATAAAAATCGGGTGTCCTAAATTTTAAAAAAAAAACTAGATTGATTTTATGATGCATCCTATTCAAAATTTGTTTGAACTCCCCAAATTTTTCCCCTTTCAACTTTTTTATAATAAACATTTTTTTAAGAAACTTTAAATAAAAAGTTGGGGGTATTTTCGAATTTTTTTTATATGGTTGACAAATTTGTATATAAGTTACAACTAATATCCCGCCTGTTGGAATTTAAAGTCTAACTGCTTCTCAATATTTTTGTTTTTAACATATTTGTCTTAGTACTAGTTTTACCCATCTAAAGTAAGGTACATTAAAATTTTTACGTTTTAACACATTTTAAAGGAGTTTTTAAGGCCAAAAATGTTTTAATACCAATGGCTTTTTGCACGGATGTTTTAAAACCTACAGTCTATCCCCAACTCCTTGATAAAGATGGAAATTAAATGTGTTCTAACCTTAAATCAAATTTTTGAATTTCGGGTTTGAAACAACTTTTCTACACTGTTTTTAAATAAAAACTTTTTATCTTTTTTTTTCGAAAATATTTTTTTTTGTAAATAATGTAAACAGATATCTTGTGCAAAACCCTGACTTTCAAATAACCTGTAGATTACTAAAAATCAAAAATAAAACCAATTTTTTTTTCATGTAATTTTTTAAAGTAAAAAAAAGGGGCCTTTTTTTCTAAAAAAAATACGGAGTTTTTCAAATTAAATGTTTTTCCCATAACTTCCGAGGAGCAAAAATTTTAAAATCCATTTTTGTACAATTACTAGTTTGACAAAAAAAAAAAAACCCAAAAATAAAGTGTGTCCGCCATGATGTTTCTAGTGACAATAGTAAACATTTAAACAGTTTATTTATGGTATGTTTTTAAAAATGCTTATTTGGAGAATTTGAAAATGAAGAAGGCTTTAATAATTTGCCAAAAATGGCATCAGGCTATTTCCAAAAGAAATTTTGCCAAACAAGAGATATTTTTTACTCCTTTATCGAAAGTTTCAATCAAACAAAACTGTTTCTAAGCGAGAAATTAGAAAACCTTTATAATTATCAACAAACGAAATTAATGTTTGGCATATTTAAAGTTTATTGTGAAAACAAACCCCAAGAGACTGTAGGTCAGATCTTAAACTATGTAAGGAACCATTAATAAAATTAAAAAAACATAATTATGTACCCCCAAATATAGACCCACACAAACTTTGTTGCCAGGTGATTACAAAAGACGTATAAACTTTTGCCAATGGTTTGTAAATGCTGCTATAGAAAACCCAAATTTTTTTACGATTAATCTTTAAGCAATGATATACTTTATAATAGAGGCATTTTTAACCAAAGAACCAACATTACATTGAATTTCCCTGCCTTTTCCCTTTCAATCCAAAAATGTTTTTGTTAACGTATGGTGCTGCCTCATTGGATAAAAAATTGTTGGACCTGTGTTTTATAAAGGATCAAAACAGGCAAACATATCTAAATTTACTAAAAAATGTGTTAAGGGATTTTTTAGATGATGCCAATATAGCCATTATTAGCATAATGTATTTTATTAATGTTATTTGGCGTTATTATTAAAAAAAACTGAAACTACAATGTTTTTTTTTCCCCCAAAAATTTAAAAGGGTTTTAAACAAATTATATCCTTTAGGGGATTTATTTTAATTTTTTTTGACATGGCATACTACGAATAATTTGAAAAAAAAATGGATTTTAAGAATTCCATGGCTCCCTGCGTCCAGTTAGGAAAATGCTTTAAAATTGAAATAACTTCATTTTTCATCTTAGAAAAAAAAGGGTAAAACAAATTTGTAGGGAAAATTTAAATTTCTCTATCGAATTAACGAAACAAATACAGGGTGTTGCTTTAAAAAAATATTTTTTTGGGAATAACTGGTAAATCTAGTTCATTTGTTTTTCTTTTTCGTCATTGTAATCAGCGTAAAAATGTAAAACTTTCAATTTAACCAATTTTATCTCGTATAATAAAAAATTTGCAATAGTGCCGAGTTAATTTTGAACACGGTTATAAAAGTTTTTAATTTTAATTTTAAAAAACCCGTTTTAAAAATTCAAATATATTTCCCTAATTTTCACGGCACTTGAAAGAAAAGGGGCCTAATTTGTTTATAGGGGATTAAAAAAAATATAAATGGACAATTTTCATCTTTCGGCAGTTTAAAAATTTATATTATTGATATCTTTTTTAAAAAAACCAAATATAAATTAAGGGAAATACGAATTTTTGAAAAAAAAGGGTTTTTTTAAGCGTTTTTCCCGGGTTTTCTCATTGAAAAATGGTCGGGTCGGTATTTTCAAAAAACCCTTTTGGGTTTTTTAAATTTCCACAAACGGTTTTGATAAGTAAAGCGATATAGCCAGTACTTTTTGATATATTAAAAAAAAAACGAAAAGAAGGCCCTTTTTTAATAATTATTGTTTAAAAAAAACCTGAAAAAAAATTTGGGTTATTTTTTATTTTTAAAATTTCAGGATATTCTGGAAGTAATGGCGCAGTCAGATATCTGTTAACATTAATTACAAAAAAGAGCTTTTTTTGCTATGTTCTTAATAAGCGGTGTTGGGTATTTGACCTGTATATTTTACTTATTTTTTGTATATACCTGTATATATGTGTTATATAAATGTTTCAAACTATATTAAACTAACATTTTCTTTTTGTAACATATAAATGTAAAAAGACTGTAATTGTTTTTTTTTTCTGTGTTAAATCATTTAAATTTTTTGTAAAATAAAATGTTTTCGAGGGAGCAAGTTCACCTTAAACTGCTACTTTTAAAACACTTTTAAATATTTATTGTGTTCTTTGTTAATAAGTTTTCTTTTTTAATTTTAAGTTATATAAACCTCTTTGTTCCTGTTAAATACTTGAGGCTGTCTTTTCGCATTAAAAATAGAATTTTCTAATGAAAAACCAGCCTTAAGGATTTATAATTTAATCTATTATTATTTTATATTATTTTATTTAAATGCCAATAGCAGCTTTTATGAAAAGAAATGTTTAAAATATGTTTTATGTATATGCTTTATTATAGTAAAACGTTTTAATTATAAAATTTGAATTTTTGCATCTCTCAAGTAATAGTGTGTCCAACTTTTGCTTATCATGTATAAGGGTTATAATTCTTATATTTTGACTATGAAAAATAAAGAATAAAAATTATTTATTTGTATTTTTATTAGGTTGTAGAAAAGCTTCTTCCCTTCTTTTTTTCCTCACCTCTTTTCCTATCCCAGACACAAAAATAAAATGATAATGTAACACCAGAGATTAAATACCCCTCCAGTCGAATTTTCGGTGAGGGATACAAATGACGTATCATTGGCAAGGAAGTTTAAAGGTGTATGGAAGCCCAATGCTATGGCCCATTCAATCAAAAAATGTCCAGCCCAGTATGAAACTAACTGTCAGAGTTGGCCCCGCCGATTCTGCGAAATAACAAAATTCCACAAAATAATTTAATGTTTGCCTCTTAAAACTGATAAATCAGTGTGAGTTAGGCAACACACTATACTTATAAGAGCCATAGTACCGTTTTTGATCTTAGGTTTTTAGGTTTTGGCCAAGGGCGCGCGCGGCGCGTGAAACTATATCCGCGCTGTACTGTCAACCGTCATCGCCTCATCATTCGTCATTTTGTGTGGTTTGTGCCTTTGCGCCGTATTAGTTTCGATTGTTTGCTTGTTAGTACCTATATTTTGTGGTTGCAGAAGTTTTGGATTATTTTAAGTGATTAGTGTTTATTAAATTGTGACTATAATTTTGTGTTTATTGTTTGTTACTTTAATATCGTAACAAAATGATTAGAGGTTGTATGGTTTTGTCTTCAACCCAAGGGTTAACATCCCCGGTTTTTTTTACTTTAGGTAAAATTTTTTATATTTAAATTAGGTGCTTCTTATGAGACAACGTTAGGTAACAGAAAAAAATAATAATATATCAATTATGAATAATAGAATAATAAAATTTCATAGGAAATAGCAGTAAGAAAATAAAGGCAATTTTAAACTATCTTTTAAGATTTCCACAATGTTTTGTATTTCTGTGATTATTAAAAGGAAATAAGGTTAACATTTAGGACTTTATTTCATTTAATAATTTAGTACATTTTTTTAAAAGGGATCAAAATTATTAATTACTGGGTAGACCAGGCAAATTTTAATATATACGGTCCCTCTAATTAATGAAAGAAATACAATTTTATGTTAAAGTTCCTTTTCTTTTCTTATTTGTTTAAAAAAAATTTAAGATTTTTGGTTTCTTAAACTTACATTATCAACTTTTTAAATTTGACAACTGTAGACACATAATATTCAACAGATACTGTTACAATGGGTACCTAGGTACCAAAGGTACTAAACATTTTTAACCACTGTTATTCTGTCTCATGAATGTTTGTTATTAGTAAAAAGTATATCCAAAAAAGCAGTTATAAAAATTTTCTTTTTTTAATGTCAACCAGAATCTTGGGAATTAGATTAAACTCATTTACACTATCTTGCCCTTCTTTTATCACAAAATTGGTGATAAGTACATGAAACTATCATACAATGTTTGAAATTTATTTAAAAAAATCGTGTTTTTATTTATTTACAAAGTTTTTTGGTAAAAATACAAAACTCACAAAAATTTTGACCTTTTAAATAGAAGGCTTTTTTTCCATATTATATCAGATGATATAAAATCCAATATTAACAATTATTTAAATATTCTATGGTAGTATCGTTTAATAACCAACAATTTTGTGCAAAAAAAAACAGTGAATGCTTGAATTTGACATTTGATGATTTCAACTTTATAGATAGTAACAAAGAATTATGGAATTCCGGCTCTGACCTACTATTCATTGCGCAAACTCCGCGGGGCCAATCCCCCTATTCCCGCTGCCCTGCACGCCTGGACAATTTTGTTCTGCAGTATTGGGCTTCCATAACCTTTAAACTTCCTTGATCATTGGCAAATACCTATGAGCTCAACTCCAACATAAAATCTATCCACCATTATTTTTAATTATCCAAACATACTTTTTCCAACTGAAACCCAAATAGGCTTCAAAACACCAACTCACCACCCCCTTTATCCGAGGGTACGAACTTCTAACATGGCAGCCTATGTGCTTACGTTGGCAAAGCGCTCTTTTGTATTAGAGTTCCTAGTCTTGAATCAAGCCTAACATCCTTTGGGTTCAAACTACTTTTGGTACCATCGAATAACAAACTTAATTAAAATAGAACCGAAATTTCAATACAAATGAAGTGGATAAGATATTTACTAAACATTTGATTTTCTTTTTTATATTTGGTGGTTTTTAAAGTGCTGGTACCAAAGAAATTTGAAGGTTAAAGGAAGAACACAGCAATGGCCTATTTGATCAAAAAATATCTGGCCCACTAGGAAAATAACTGTCAATAAGGGCTCTTATGATTCTGCGCAGTAACAAAATTCTACGAAATTTTGTAGAAAAATCAGTGTGTGCCATAGGTGTAGGTAGACAACACGTTATACTTTGGACCAGAGTCGGACTCTTCCGTTATTGTTGCGACGGCACGGCGCGTATGACACCATTGGCCTGCAATGCCGATTGGTCGGACCAATCGAGCCCGCCACGCTCTTAAAGCTGCTTTGCCCGCGCTGTGCCGTCGTCTCATCAACACTTGCACGCAAATTATACAGACAGGTCCACTGTAGTAGAAACATAGAAAAACTTTAGAAAATGTGAAATGTTTTTGAAGATTTAATTTTGAATTTAAATATGTATTATTTGCTTTCTTGCAGCTGCATTCACTTCGTAAAAAGGTTCAAATTGTAAAATGGTATTTCCAAGGAAAATTATATAATAATACCATATTATAAATAACGGTATTAAGTATCAACTGTTTTTTCAACAGATTAATAACAGATAAATTTATTTTTCGTAATTTTCAAGCGCGCCTTAAACCATACAACACACCCGTCCGAAAGCATATTACAAACTGAGATCTCGTTCGGTTAATCATGCATGTTTATCGATCGAAGCGGACAGTAGTAAATTCATCAGTTCCCTGCCTATGTTTCTACTACACTGGACCTGTCTTTATGTTTCCTTGTCATTCGGAGTCACTTAATATTGTTGGCGTTACTTTTAAGAATAACCTTAACTATCACACACATTACATTCATAGCTTCAGCTGCTTCAAAAAAGCTTGGATTTCTCTTTCATATCAGAAAGTATTTCTCTCCTTCTAATCTGTATACTCTGTATGTATCCTCAATCTTATTCTGTCTGAGGAAATGCGTTTCCTACAACTTTTATAATCCTTGCTTTTATTCAAAAAAGAGCTTTTTGTCTTATTAATGAACCCATGATTACAGAAAAACTTCCTTCTCTTACCCACCGACGGCGATGGGTTGTAGGAAATATGTCGCTTTTTTATGGGTATTTCACAGGAGTTGGCAAGTATAATTCCTCTGGTAGCCCCCAACGAGAGCAACACGTAGTGCCACTTTTACGCATCCTTTTACAGCCTAACTTGAGAGGCCCCAAACTTCCCACTTTCTTCGTTGCGTCATCCTGAATGTCCAGACTGGAATCTGCTACTCGCAGAAGTTTTCCCTTCTCCAAATCCCCAAATATTAAGGCTTGTGCATAAACTCCCTCTTACCACACTAAAGACACCCACGGCAAGTTAGTATTTAAGCTTCAGCCTTCGTAGACTGCCCCAAGATTTAAAACAATAAATAAATAAAAAATGCTTATGTAAAAAAACAATACTTCTCCTGACTTCTCGTTAAACTTGTTTAGGTTACCTGCATGACGTAACACTATTTTATTGTACTTTTATACAAATTATAAATGTTTATAATATTGTATGACCCTAAAACATAAACAACCAATCTAAATTAGGGTACTTTTTCACTTTTCTTGACTCTCGCCGATTTCGATGATTTTTTGCATACGAAGGCGCTGATTACAAATCTAAAGTAAGATTTTTTAGATAACGTTTTATTTTCGAGACATCGATCATTAAATATGATAATTAAATTAAACCCATTTCCACTAACTTGCCCTTTTTTATTACAAAATTGATGATAAGTCCACTAAACTATCATACAATGTTTAAAATTTATCAAAAATGGTCATGTTTTCATTTATTTTATTAGGATTTTTGATTTAAAAAAACTAGAAATATCGACCATTTAATCTGAAGGATGTGAAGTGGCGCTATCTATTCTTTCCATAATAAAGCAAATAATATAAAACCTAATATTACAATATTCTGTAATAGTTTCGTTTAAAAACCAAAAATGGTGTGCAAAAAATAAGAAAAACAGTTTAAACCACTTTTTTGTGTTTCTTTAAACGCATACCTAATTGTATGAAAAAACCCTGCACTTACAATCAACAAATATTTACATATTAATATTAATTATGTAATTAGGATTTTTTTAAAGATAAACACAACTTGTAAGCTTAAAAACATGTCAAGTGATCACTGGCAATAGGTGGAAGCAAAACACACCCTAAAATGAAATTTTTAGAAATAAAGTTAAAGACCTGTATTTTTGTAATCCTTATACATTTTATAACCTATAATAAGGGTCTTGGGGATATACTTCTTATTTACCTTTTTTTTCAAGATTTATGCGACAATGCAAAAAAATCGTCAAACTGACGTCCACTGCTACTGGTCCTAGGCAAATTTGACATCGGAGGTCATATGGTTAACGATAAAAGTGAGAACTCAATAGACCCAAAAACGAAATAACCTTACCTGTAGTGTACACTGGACGTTGCCTCACAATAATGGAAACAACTGAACAGAACTGAAAATAAAAACAACACATTTTAATAAGAAAAAATAATCTGGTTTTATTCTCCGTCTTTGCGCATAATTTGTATTTTATTATCGAACAATTACACGCTTTAATAAAACCTGAAATGTGTGATTCGACAAAAAAAATACGAAACTATTATATAAAAACAATTTTTAATTAAATTATCGGCAATATAACAAATATTAATGGCAATATTATTACAAAATTAACACTAATACTAATAGTAAAAGGTATTATAGAGAGTCTCCAAATATACAAACTAATGGCACATTTTGTACATCCAACAATTTCATAATTACTTGGTTCTAAGAATTATATTAACTAAATACGTAAATTATTTTACTAACAAAACAAGTAATACCTAGACATATGGAAAATCAAAGTGTAAAATTCTTGGGGATGTTCAATTTTTTAGTCATAAGAAACAAGGATGGACCAAATAAAATAATAATTTTGTTTTTGAGCGCGAAAGTTTTGAAGGAAGCTGGAGGGAGCTGCTAAAGTGGATAAGAAGGAGTGTCTAGTGTGGAGAGAGCTGGTCGTTCCCCAGTTCAGACCCAGCGATGCAAAAATGGGAATGCCGCGTAGCTCTTACCCCTGTTCGATTATAGAGAACCTCCTGAAAAAAAAATTGTCAAACTAACTAGATACAGGTTGACGGCGACGCACACTGGTTCAAAAGCCACAATAAACGGCAAAAATCTATTCGCTTATAATGTGCCGCTTCCCGTACGTGTCTGTAAAAATAGTCTATATAAAAAAAAGACGGCCGCCAGTTCCAATCGAACCTTTTTAGCTACTTTTTTTTTCAAAGAACACCGAATTTTTATTCTTATACTAATCCAACTATACAATCTTGGTGTTTGTAAATGGGGAACAAAACAAATAAAAACATCTCTCACCACAACAGACGCAAGTGTTCGCAGCTTAAATGTTTTTGTTTATTTACAAGAAGGATTAAAACATACAGTGTGTCTACTTAAGTTGGAACCATATGGAAAACTTTTTTATTATTAAGTTTACGAAAAAAAGTTATTCTTAATAAAAAATTCTGCATGGTCCAAAACTTAAAATGCAATCATTAGATATCAATTTTTTTAAAGCCGTATACGAGGTTTGTCAAAAAATATGAATTTTACCCAGAAGTAAAGTACCTTTATTTTTTACCATACAGAAGAGTGTTATAAAGTAAAGTTATTTTAAATTAAAAGTTATATTCAAATATGCAATAACAGCTATTAGCATGGAAATTTAGGATTGCTGATTATAGATTATTTACTAATAATTCCGTATTAATTGAAATGAAATGAAATAAATGAAATGTATTTATTACATAGGACTGATTAACAGTTCGGTGTCGTAAATTGTTGTGGCATTTACAATTTAACGTAATCTAGGATGCACTGACATGAAATATCTGACATTGTGTGTCAGAGTGAGTTCGTATTTGTAAAATTATAGTAAAAATGGCAAATTTATTAAATCGTGAAGAAAAAATTAAAAAATAGAAAAATTATTAGTAAATAATCACCAATCCTAAATTTTCATGCTAAATAGTTGTAATTGCATATTTGAATATAACTTTTAATTCAGAATAACATTACTTTATTTATTTTTTTTCTGTATTGTAAAAAATAAAGGTACTTTACTCTTGAGTAAAATTCATATTTTTTTAGAAACCTCGTATACGGATTTAAAAAATTAATATCTAATGGTTGTATTTTAAGTTTTGGACCACGCAGAACTTTTATAAAGAATAACTTTTTTTCGTAATCTTAATAATAAAAAGTTTTCCATATGGTTCCAACAATAATGACATCTACTGATATATTTGTATATCTATACAACTTTCAGCCCATGAAAGCTCATTTCAAAGTAAATTCATCAATATTTTCTATTATATTTTTTGGTAATTAAGTTTTTTTTTATTATTTCAGATAGTTTTTAGTTTTGATGAATTTTTAATTTTTATTTACTATGTAATATGTATGCTAAAGGTGTGAAAACCCAATTAGATATGCCTTTTATTAAATTTAAGTTCCCATTATTGAACGTATAAATTAAAGCTGAAGTTTAAGGGGCACGTCCAGAAAAAGTAAAAATATAATGGAAAACGTTCTTGGGTCGTTTTGTAAAGAAAAATTTTTTTAAAAAAAATTTTTATGGATACGTTTAAACTTACATCTTCAAAGAATAAGAAATTTAAAATAAAATAAAAACTTTAAAATGGCTATTTTTTCCAACCTTGAACCACTGTGCGACAGTTGTGGTTGCTTTGCGACTTTGGTTAATTAAAAGTATTTAAGTATGGACGTGTAGCCTTCAACGGTTCCGCAACAATGTTGGTATCTTATTTTTGCAAATTTTTCCTCATCAATACATAAGCGTCGCGAAATAAATGCTGCTAATAAGCTTCAGAGTCGCCTAACCATCCAAAAGACGTAACCAACCAACGGGCTCGAGATTTCATTCTCCTCCTTGATGAGAATATAACAAAAAAATGTAAAGATCTTTCTGCATGATTGGCTCCTCACAAAACTCTCTTGTCTCTAAAGTAGAAGCATTAGTGGAAAAAGAAGTGAGCTTTATTGTTTTATAAAACCAAATATGTTTTTTAAAGATAAAGTAAAATTTTTATTTGATCCACTCTCGTAGTTTATAGAGGGGGTACAATTAGCTATGACAAGTTCAAAAATGTAAAAGCAATTAGACGGATTCTGAAATATGACTAAACAAATCTTTGCATTGATTATGTTTTCTATAATACGATTTTTGTTGGTATTAACGTGGTTACTATAATAAGTAACGAACAGCGTAGGACGCTGTTTTCCAAAGTAAATCGTTAGTTGGTTAGTAAATTTAGACATGGACAATTTATATAAAGCATTTTGGTATGATAAAACATAACTTGCGATATGGCAATTTAAAAATGAGCAAAATTTTACCCAGATTTACCACTACTTTTATTGACAATCAATTTAAAAACATGGGTTTTTTTGTAACATATCAATTATACATTAACAGACATACACTAACAAACTATAAGTTTTTTATGAATAAAATTATCACCTTAAAAAATTTTCTAATGTAACTTTTAAATAATCCAACAAAAACTTAAATAATTAAAGTAACTATCTAAATATTGTGCTACTTTTTTTGAGACAGTTTGTTTAACACACCGCCAAAGCCATTAATATTGAAAATTTTTGGGATTCACACTAACTATATATCTAGTTCTACTATCGTTCACTGGTCTCACCGAGGAAAAAATTGCTTTAATAATTGAGAACAATACACATTGCTACAAAGTACTAAAATATTAATTTTTTTAACATTTTTTTGAAAAATTCGAATAATAAATTCAAATATGTACAACGTGGCCTAATTAAAAATAGAGCAAATCAAAAAAATAAAAGTTTTACACCAAAGCTTCAGTAAACCTCGAATACTATCTTCCGAAATGTGTTCATACAGAAAGTCAAAAGAGAGTTCCAAATATTTTCTATGTGACGCCATAGATGTTATAAAAGTATTTATTTCTATGTAAAATGTTAAGCAAATTTAGTGTATCATACCAAATACTAAAATTCAATGTGTTTTGTTGACATTTAATAATGTACGAATTCATACTTTGCATGGATTCTAGAGGTAAGGATCACTATCTCCGTGTTAAAAAATGGCCCTCAAATTGCAGTAAATCAAGATGGCGTTCTGTTCCGGATGGCCGTTTTTAAACTTCAATTTATATATTGCGGTCAAGGATATTGGTTCTCATTGGTTCCCTTAGCTACATCAGCGACTCCTAGTGAAGAGAGGGTGATCCTTTCCTCTACAATCCATAATACTTTGGGAAGATGCATTGTTTATACTATAAATCAAAAATCAATTTTCGTGACGTCACAAGTGTTCACAGTGAAAAAAGCGGCATCGTAATATTACGTAGTATTGAATTACTTAAAGTAATTTACTTAAACTGTAAGTGTATTTTCTTTCTGCCCTAAAATTTTTAAGTTAATCCGTATTTTTTGTTGGAAATAGTATATCTTATTTTCTTAGACTATATAAAACTTTATTATTTGTATTATTTGCACTGTTTCTTAGGCCTTCTACTATATCATCGCCTTATTCCGCAAGAGTTCATTTTTATTCAAACCCGACGTTACTTAAGATTAGTAATGTAAACTTTTTTTACTTTATATATCGTTATCTCCATCAAGTATGGTAAACTTTGCTAACCTCATAGTTAACTTAGTACCGAAACAATATTCCAACTAGGCAAATTTCAGTGGATTTATACATTCCACATACACATCTATTGCTAATACACAATGTTAAGAGATATAAACATAGTTGTATGGAAATACCGAAACCCTGAGGTCCTTACGTAGAAACAATTGAACAAAAATATTAAAAAATAAGGTAATTGTAATCAGGTAAATCAAAAATAAGGTATATTGTAAATCAAAACACTATACCCATTACCCACTACTAAACATCTTGTGCTAACCCTTTAAATCCCAATAGTTTCCTTTTTCACAATATTAACACATTCCTTATTTTAGCACAAAGAATTATTTACTGGTAAAAGCCACATTAAACTCATTACTAGTAATCCTTATAATATAGCTCCAGTTTATTTCCGCACAAAGATTGTATTATAAACAACAATAACCGAAAAACACTTTACATGCACGATACAGATAAAAAAATACTTTATTACAATACCTATAATTTTAATAGCGTATTTAAATAAATAAAATTTCGCCCATAGTATAATGCTGAAGCTGTCGGGTTTGATTAAAAATGGTTAAGCAGAATAAGATAACAATATGTTCTGATTTTTTTCTAATCTAACGAAAAAATATAACGGCTAAGAATATTTTTGAGAAATTGTTTTGTGAGATTACGATATGGAGGGATAAGCGTATTATTGTAATAATCACCTAAAGTTAACAAGTTTTATAAATTGTAATACCTACAGTTTTCTTTAAACATTGTTATTTTATTACTAGTTGCGAAGCAACGATATTTCTATACTTTATATAAAGACTTGTATAAATTGTAGAAATATTCAGGACAATTATTTTTACTACATAGCGCTAATGTTTTTGGAACAAATGTTCTTTTCCTCTTGTTCCGAGAGTTAAAAAAATGTTTGTAAAACTTAGTTAATACCCTAAAATAATATATATTTTGCACAAAATAAGAAAAAAAGTTGAGAAAGTGTAGATGGTTTTTTATATGATGGTACAGTGTACAGCTTTATCTGGGGAGAACTAAACAGACCCATCTTTGTTGCCTTTTTATAATTATAAAAATATATACAAAATAGCCATATTGGGTATTTTTCCCGCCGAATCTAAAGGAATATTTAAAATAAAATAGTAAAAAATCATGTTTAAAATACGTTTTTCTTTACATGTACTAGAAAGAAGAAAATAAACTTTAAATGAAATAAAACCTACAGTACACAATTTATATGATGTAAGCACAAACTTGTTTTTTAAAATGTTTTTAATATTACTTATTTTTTTTTTAGTCCTTGTGTTACTTGTTAAACATTATGGAATGCATAAAAAATAGTAATTGGATAGAATGATCATTCATTTATCCAACTTCTAAATGCAAAAATTTAGCTAAGTTTACTCTTTTTAAATTATGTTAAAAGACAAACTTGTTTTTTGAAAATGTTTTGAATACATCACTTTTAGTCCTTGTGTTTATTTCCCCAAATTTTGGGAAATAAAAAATAGTCCGCCATATTGGATGTAGAATGACTCTTAACCCCCCCTGCATTAAAACCATTTTAAAACCCCCAAAATTTACAAAAAATCAATAAATCCCAAAATGTTTTTTTCACTTAAATCAAAATTCAATTAAATTATTCTTGTGTTAATAAAAATAAATTAAAATGTACCGAAAAAAAAAATAAGAAGCTTTCCAAAACGATCCAATACCTAGGGTGTCTTATTAAGAAAATATCAATTTTGTGTTGTATTTCTTTTGTTTCAATTTAAAACATTTTTCTAAGTTCTTCCTCTTTAAAATTCTACCGATTAAATTACACAAGATGGCTATTTCACATTGTTTTTTAAATACGAGGAAAGCCACAAATATAGCTCCGATTAGTCCTCCTTAGAAGATGCTGTATATTTTGTTTATACTACTATATTTTTAGTTTCCATGCGAATAATGAAGCAGATTCTAACAAATATGCTATACTTATATCCCATTCTTAGTTGGACTTAGCATAAATAACCTTAATCATAAAAAAAATTATATCCTTCTGATATACAATCAAATAATCCTTTTTTGTGACAATTTTAACTAAGTATTACAATATGGCAACATTAAAACTAACCACTATGTAATGAAAAATAATTGGCTTAAAGCTGACTTCGTGTTAGTACCAAACTATTTTATGTCCAGTCTTATCTTAAACTTAAATATCATTTAATAATAAACTGCTTTAAGCCCGGATTGTTATTAAATAATATTTAAATCCTTTATTCAACATATGCCTTAATTTTCTGAGTTAATATATTTTAAATTAATATTATTTTGCATTATTTATTAATATCTCTTTTGAGTTTAAATACGTTTTTTTTTTGCTAACTTACAAGTATTTCCATAAAAAACTGCTTTTAAATTTAACAGCGGCAACTCTCTTGGTGACGTCATGCGCAAACAGAACCAATTTTAAAACGGCTGTGTATCATAACTTGTAATCATTGTGCCATATATGTAAGTGCTCAGCACATTTCTAATATGAATAAAGTTTTCATTGATCGACAGATTGACTGAACAATGTAAATGCTGGTTATTATTTTAACAAAATATATTGTATATACAGGGTGTCTGTAAAAGGTATTTACAAAAACCCACCACATATTTTTCAGACCAAAAATAGCAGTTTTAAGTAAACTTACCTTAGTAAAGTTGCTTAGTTTGGACGGTAGGCGGCGCTGAAGTTTACTTTAAAAACTTCTTATACTATTTCGCAGAAATTTGGTATGTTGACCAGGCTTTATAGAGCAAAAAAAAACATGTAACAATTATTATGATTAATATCAGTCCATGGGCGTAGTGCCTGGGTTTTTTTTATTAAATGCTTGTTTTAGATTTCTAAGCCAATGGAATAAAAGGGGTTTAGGTACAACATTTAGATCAACCAACTTCTTTACTACAAAAAAGTAGTCCTGATAAGAGTCAATTCCTCCAAAGGTTTTCGAGAATTTTGCATTTTAAAAATTTACGTTAATTTTTAACAAAAAATCCAGTGACAGTATATCTCTAAAAGGTCTTTAAAAAAGCTCATCACATATTCTTTGGACCAAAATCAGCCCAGTGAAGCAAACTTCTCTTAGTACAAAGTTGCTTAGCATGGGAACTAGACGGCGCTGAAAACCATTTTAAGATTGTCCCGTCTAGTGACCATATTAAGCAAGTTTATACTAAGATAAGTTTGTTACCTGGGCTAATTTTAGTCTAAGAAATATGTAATGAGCTTTTTAAAACACCTTTTAGGGACATCCTGTCACTTAATTTTTTTGGTAAAAACTACTGCAAATTTTTAAAATGCAAAATTCTCGAAAACCGTTAGAGAAATCGGGTTTTATTAAGAGTACCTTTTTTGGGGCAAAAAGGTTGGTTAAACTAAATTTTGTACCCAAATTCCTCCTCTTCCATTGGCGTAGAAATCCGAAACAAGTATTTAATAAAAAACTAAGGTTTAACGCCCATAGAATGATATTAATCATAATTGTGACATGGGTTTTTGTGCCCCATAAAGCCAGGCCAACGTACCAAATTTCGGCAAAATAGTATGAGCAGTTTTTAAATTAATCCAGAAAAACGATTTTAAAATTGTCACTTCAAACTAAGGTAAGTTTACTTAAATCGGATAATTTTTGTTTAAAGAATATGTGGTAGGTTTTTTGTAAAAACCTTTTACAGACACATTTTTATAATAAATTGCCAGTAGGGATGCAGAGAAACCTTACTTCGCTAAAAATCGTCAAGAACTAGAATCAACTTTCATAACAGCCTTTGGTAAAATTTTAAAGAAAGGACATAGAATAGTTTGGTATTAAAGCAGACAAAATGACTTATCACCCTTCTACAATTGCTAACTAACCTTCTAATTACAGTAATCTTCTCTGGTAGCTGCGACGTATTCGTCGACAAGATCCTGAACAACTTCCCGACTAGAGTCCAGTTCATCTAAATTATCTTTGAACATTTCTTCTTTTCTAAACTGGTCTAAGAACGCTTCACGTTTTCGAAGTTTGTCATACTGATTTAGAGCACGATCAAATAGCTAAAAACAAGGAACCGGGGTAAATATAATATAATTAAGTTCCGTGGTAATGGACTGCCTCTTTCTACCTTTGTGAAGTTTACCAAGATTTAAAAAAATCAGGGTTTAGTATTCTTGAGACGAAACATCGAAAACAACATGCAAGTTGAAAAGTCATCAAATAATAGATTCCCTATTTATTGTATCGATTTTCTGATTGCTCTTTTCAATAACTTATATTATGGAGAATATACAGGGTGACAATTTAAAAACTTGAAATGGCGATTTTTTAGAAACGAAAAAATGAATCAAAAAACCCTTAAAACAGTTTCTATAAAACTAAGGGGGAACAAAAACAAGCATATTATCCCACCCTTATCAGCAACCCCTTGCTCAGGGTGAGATAGACCCCTAGAATCTTAAATAGAAAGGGGGGTCGAGTGATACATCATTTTAAAGCTCTTGGAAAATGCTTTCCAATGATACTATAGAAAGCTACATTTCAGAAAAACAAGGAAAACAATAAATAAAACAAAATTTTGAAATTGTTTATTATTATTTAATTAAATGTTCAAAATGATTTCCGTTGTTTTGAAGACAATAATAAAGCCTATTTTCAAACTCTTTACGTACATTTGCAAATGTTTCTCTGGATATAGCACGGCATTCCTGAAATATTCTATTCTGGAGTTGCTCTAGTGACTCAGGTTGCGTTTTATAAACCACAGATTTTAGGTGACCCCACAAAAGAAGTCAAGAGGTGTTAGGTCCGGGGATCTGGTGCCATTCAACAGGACCTTTTCTTCCAATCCACTGGTTAGGATAATGATCATCCAACCATTGCCTAACAGGAACTATAATGAGGAGGTGCTCCATCGTGTTGGAAATGTAGTAAGCGTTCTAATAAAAATAAATTTCCGTGTATGTCCCTGTGATTTTCTAATTCTCGCATAATTAGTGGTTCGATGAACCTCTGTAGCATTTCAGTATACATTTTCCCCATTTAAATTTCCTGGTATAAATATTGGGCCGATAATACCGTCTCCCAATATACCAGCCCAAACATTAATTTTCTGGGTACTGGGTTGCCTTCTCTAAATACATGTGGGTTCTCGTTATCCCAGTAACGACAGTTTTTCTTATTAACATGCCCATTTAAATAAAAAAGGGACACTCATCCAAACAAATATTTTTAACTAGTTGAGTTCTGCCATAATTCTATCTGTCATTTCACAAAACTGGATTCTTCTGTCCGGGTCGTCGTCACTAAGTTCTTGCAGTATCTGCAGTTTATAGGGATATAACTTGTGAAATTTAAGTACCTTTCTTATTGATTCACGAGATAATCCAGTTGCTACAGCCGCTTGACGAGTTGATTAGCGTTGAATTCTGTCAAACTGACCCCAAATTTCAATTTGCGCTGCTTCGTTGACTAGTCTCGGTTGATTTCTCTTTTTATTCGCGACAGAACCAGTTTCTTCAAATTTGGCTACTAATTGGCGAACATACTCCGGGCTTACATTTTGGCCGGATGCCTTTCGTTAAAACGTTGAGCTGTCCTTAAGAGACATTTATCCTGGGAACCATAAATTAAAATAATGTTACACGTTCAGCTGTGCTGTACACCATTGTTAAAGATAAAAGTGCCTTCTTTTCGTTTAAACTAAACCCAAAGTCAACTGTTTTTAAAATAATACTACTAGTACAAGTTACTTTTAAAGTAAATTTTGTGATAATAAAATGCTATTTATAAACAACCCGTTTTTTCGGCAAAAAATCATAGAACTAAACCAATTCAAAATACCTGTGGGCTTGACATGTTTGGAATTCTTAAGAGACATGCCAGTATATCAGTAGTAATCATTTTGTATAATTTAATTAAATAATAATAAACAATTTAAAAATTTTGTTTATTTATTGTTTTCCTTGATAAACAGAAGAATTTTCTGAAATGTAGCTTTCTATGGTATCATTGGAAAGCATTTTCCAAAACTTTAAAATGATGTACCCACTCACCCCCTTTCTATTTAAGATTCTAGGGATCTATCTCCTGTCAAGGGTTGCTGATAAGGGTGGGATATATCATTTTTTTTTCCCCATTAGTTTTATGAAACTTTTTAAGGGTTTTTTGATTCATTTTTTCGTTCCTAAAATATCGCCATTTCAAGTTTTTAAATTGTCACCCTGTATGAGCGAAACAGTTTTGCCGGAAATAATTTCTTATAGTCGAAGTACACGATCATCGGACCCAACGACTATATACTAAAAGACTGCTCAGTTTGCCGAATTTGTCTGCCAAGGTCAAACTCGCTCTGACGTCACCACCTGTGCTGGCTAGTGCTGGGATATCGATACAAAACATCGATGTTGATCTCTCAATGGTAATTTTTTACTTACCGGGCCCACGGCCGATTTTATTGCAATTTTGTATACTGGGTTTTTTTGGGGCGCTGATCACGAATCTGAAGTCAAATTTTGTCGGAAATTCAAACTTATAATGTAGGCCATTTAACTGTTTCGTGGGTCTCTGGAGTACCAATATAAAACTGTCTAAAATCGCTAGACAATTTTGTTGACATTTTTAAAAGAGTAAAAATAATATTTTTGTTGTTATCTTATAAAATAATAAGTGTACTTCCATAAAATCTTCCATTTTGGCTGTAATCAGTTTTAAGAAGGAGAAATTTTAGAAAAGTTTGTACAGTTTTGAGGTTAGGTCCGAATGGGGCGTTATAACTCAAAAACTAAAAGTGCCCGACAAAATTTGGCTTCAGATTCGTGATCAGCGCCCCAAAAAACCCCAGTAAACAAAAATTCAATAAAATCGGCGGTGGGCCCGGTAAGTAAAAAATTTTAAAAAATGTTGAAATTGAGGTAAAAATCGGAGCTCCAAACCAGAAAACCCCCTTAAACTTCAAATGTTTCTTGCTCCAGTTGAAATTCATTCCTAAGGGTCCCCTTACTTTCAGTTTAGGATTTTCTGTACTTAATGATCCTTAAGTGTTAGAAACGTTGGAAAATTTGACATTTGACAAGTATTTTGTTTATTAATTTTTCGTTAGTAGTTTAAAATAACTAATTTGGCAATGTAAAAACGGAGTTTTTAAACAATGGCGGTTTGGTTTTGATATCAAAAATGCGATATTAAATAGATTTACAATAAAAATTTAGGAACAGTGAATTTTAATTACTTACTTAAGGCATTTTTCGGGTTTATTTGATCTTTTTTTATTTTTTTGGACATTGCTTTATTATTTTTAAAAGAAACCATTTTGACGAGATGGATAATCTTACGTTTTTCAATTAGTTCAGATTAATAAAGCCAATAGCTCACTTGAGCAAATCGAAGATGAACTTGAGTGTGAAAATGACAAGTTTCTATTAGGCTTTAAATTTTGAATATTTACTTGCACCTAAATTAGGAATATTTAAATTCATTGACATAAATTAATGAAACTTTTGTTTTTTTGTTTATGTGTTTATAAATCATAAATATTGACAATAATTGTTCCCTTTCTATAGCCGTAAAGTAAGACGCCATTGATCTTTTCTTTTTCATTTTGTTTTAAATTTTACTAGCCAAAACGCACTAGACCAAAAGGTACAAGAAATAAATTATAAAACTTAAACAATTAAATAATAAAATTGAATTCCAAAATCAAAAGTTTATCCCTAATTTAAGAATCCATTGTAATTCTGTCTTTTTTCTATAGTAGTTAAAGTCAATACTGTAAAACTGAATTAATTGTTTAATTTGGTTTATCTCTACCCCACTGGTTTTATTAAACAACAATAAGGCTCTGAAATGAAAAAGAAAAAAAAAAGGTAGTAGGAAAGTAAACTAATTTCAAATAAAATCAATTGTTGTCATTTTAAACAAAAATACCAGATTATATTAATAAAACAAGTGAAAAATAATGTTAGTCAAAATATTCAAATACTTTAAAGAATCTTAAAAACTGTTCATGGCATAATTAGCAAAATCTTATCTTAATTTGTAATAACTCTATTAATAAAAGTACAAACTGTTATAACGATATGTAGATTCTTAAGATATATTAAATAAAAGCGTCAGTTGAGGGGCAATTGTACACCTCACCAATAATCCAATTGCTGAATGTGGTCTTTCTGAAGCAGAATAACGGCGGCAAATTTAAGTTACCATAAAGGTATTTTTATTAAAAAGAACTGTTCACTTAACTTGTAATCATAAATAGTAAGATAAATCCCATATCTAAAAAATTTTTAACATGTACCTATGTAAATAAAATGTAATTTTAACAAGAACTTTTCTCAAAAAAACTATAAAGGCAATTATTAGACAAATAAAATGCACCACTAACTGTGCTTTTAAATTTTAATTTACAATAAAAAACAATAATATGTTCTTGCCATTTTTAATTTTTAGAAAAGAACTTTACTCTGATTATATTGAAAAAAAGATTATTTGGTGGTAGCAGATAAAGGCGAATTTAAATTTAAGTTAGTTTGTTTGGACCCCAAACAATATGAAAACAGAAGTATATTTCAATTTTGGTCCAAACATAGATTTATTGTTAATATAAAATGTTTAAAGAAATATTTACTTGGTGTACTCACCTTTTAAAAAACCAGACTAAAGGTAATACAAAATAAAAAAGAAAAAACGTCACTTTATAAATTAAACCCAAAGGACAAATTTAACATTTTTCGTCTTATACGCTTCTCATTTTGTAATATTAAAAAAAACTTTAAAAACGCAAAAAACGTAAGTTTTTTTTTTATGTTCGTTGAATATTTTTTAAATAAATTGAACCTTGAACTACAGAAGAAAAAAAAGAAGTAAAGATTGATATTTGCTATACCTTGTCGAAAGTAAGGTTTGATATACGAGCTTTGGCGGGACCTTCGAGCATACACTTATAGAGGCAGCCTTGCGGCTCGGCAGTACGAACAAACGTGCAAGAAAGAAAAAAAGTATAACCTTTTTCCCCCGCTCCGTATGGTTATATTGATGGGCTGAAGGTCGCCGCCGACCCTTATCCTCACGCGTAGGGAGAAAGAAAGGTTAGACTTTCATTATTCTTTCTCTCTTACACGCTTGTTCGCACTGCGACAAGACTGCCTCTATAGGTATGTCCTCGAAAGGCAGGACAATAAAAGGTCAGTTTTTTAACAGACAAAGGATATAAAATTATAATTTGTGGTTTTCAACGGACTAACTGCCCTACTATGGATCACGAAGGAGTTTCAGGTCTGGTGGAACCCAAGGACAACAAAAGGCGAAAAAATTCATAAGGGAATTCTCGTCATAATTCATACCGGACCTGTTGAATCACAACAGGCAGATAGTAAGAATCATAGTGGGTCAATTAAGAGTTTATTGTAAACTATCGAAGGTAAAGGAATGAAGAAATATCTATAACATAAAAAATGTCCGGCAAAATGCGTTAAATTGCTCTCCCCGCGAGCCTTACGTAATTAATGAATGGTCCTTAATACGTTCAAATTTAAAATGGAATCATCAGTATTTTTTCTCTTAATTCAATAGGATGTGACATTTTGAATACAATGATGCATCATATGTACTTTTTTTTATTTTTTTTTTCTTCAAATATTTTGTTTTTTTATTTTAATCTAGAGTTCCATCACCAGACAAAAGTAATTAATTTCAATTTAAGAAACCATAAAAAGAAATAGATTTAATCGTCTTTTTTGCAGCTTTTCCAGATGAAGTTAATAACACTAATATCAAAGAGTTTATACACTAAAATCATAAAAAAATCCCTGACATTTCCAGCTTTTCCTTGACATTTTTCCAGAATGTGAAATATTAAAAATTAATAGGTACATAGTACCCAAAAGAAACATTATCTTAAATAAATAAAAGATTATTTAAAAAACAAAATAAAAATATCTAACTTTTTAGACTAATTTCTAGTACAAAAAGCTTATCTTCTATTGATATTCTAAAAATGTTCAAACATCACATTTGATTAAATGACAACACCTTTAAATAAAGAATTTAAAGAAAACTCGAAGAAAAAACATCAAAGGCCGAAGCCGCCAAAAGAACTTTTTTCGGTTGGAACATTCGCGATACCACCTCCCAATTATTAGCATGGTAAAATGTAAATATTGCCCTTAAAAATAGCTTAAATAATTGGTCAAAAATGGTCAGATATTTTTAAGATTTGGTCAGATTTTGAAACGAAAAAATTGAAACTGTTAAATTTCAAGGACACTCAAAAACTTTTAGCACCTCAAATTTAAGATACAGGTGCCCTTAACAGAAATTTTACTTCTAAATGACCAGAAATGAATTGGTCAGTGCCTCTAGACATTTGGTCAATAATAATTCAGATAAAAAAAGGACATTTAGTTGAAAAATATATAGAACAAAACTTTTAGCACCCCAAAATGGTCCTATTGGTCAGATAAAAATAAAATGCAATGGTAACGGACTAGCAGGGGCAAATTTTAATTGGTCATAACAGATTAGCACTCTAAGGTCACATAAAATGTAGTAGCACCAAAAAAAAACGTACAAGTATCGACAACAGCTTAAAATACCGAGTTAAGTCGACATTTAATTGGTCACATAAAATCATTAATTGGTCAGCAGTTAAAACAAATATACAGTAAAGTGCACCGTACTGCGAACATAGGAGGCTCCTGGATGATTTTGGATGTACCCAATTCTAAAATACCAATAATAATTTTGTGGCTTGCATTTCAATTTCTGTCTCGTTTCCTCACGTGGCTCATTTTTGGTTGGGACTGGTGGAGAGTACGGTGATAAATTCGGAAGAGTTATCTGCCCAGTTTAGTTGTGTACTACGTTTTTATTTTTAGTAAGAATATGCAGTGTTTATAGGCAAGTAGCAGGAGCTAGCTAGCATCAACCGTCTTCGATCGGATGTCTTATCAGCCATAAATTAAGTTGGCTACGCTTTTAAAAACCAAAAAGTTTTTCCTAATAAAATAAAAGAATTTTCTCAAATAAATAATGAAACGTAGAAGATATTTAAAAAAAAAATTATGTGTCTTCATAGAATAAAAAAAGAAAAAATCTTTCTCAAGTTATCGAAGATGCTTAAATAAAACACCTTTCCGAGCCAAACAATAACCAAGATTGTCATAAAAACGCCTTCTGACATTTGCTAGAATGTTAAGGGTAATAATCCAAAAAGAATTCTCAATTTGTAATTGCAATTCTTGTATATTATTAGCCCCATTCTCCTGGAAACCATAAATTTGTAATTTTAAGTGTCCCCAGAGAAAAAAATCGTTGGGTGAGACCATGAGGAACAATGTCTCTTATAAAATTTTCATTGTTATTTTCCATAACAGTTTCACAAAATTGCATTCGTCTAAAATGATCATCAGGGAAAATTTCATGGGTTTTTCTTACTTTGTAGGATCAGTATTCATTTTTTTAAGCACTCTTTTCACTGATCCTTTGCTCAAATTAACCTGTTGTACAATTGTATTAATGAAATTGTAGGTTTTTCAATAACACTTGCCACTACTATAATTTCCTTCATTTCCCTTTCGTTGTTTTCTTCTGGTGCTCTATCATGTTTATGTTTTCTTGGAGGTTAAACAACCAAATGTCAAAAAGTTTTTAATGACTCGGTGAATAGTGAAAATTGGAGGGTAAGCCTGGTTGGAAATTAATAAATAATTCCCTTATTCCCCTATCAGGATTTCCACGGTGATACCGTTTAATGATTTTATTTTTTTCTTCCAGTTCATGAACATCCATTATTAATAATTATTAGTTTATTTAAAAAAAAAATTTTTGGTCGCAAATAATCGACACCGTACAACTATAGCTGTCGAGCGTTCGATAGTAAAGAATTATTCCAGGAATAAACGTATTAAATTGATCGCTTGGCCGGCCGACGCGCGTCTTATAAAGTATTGTTTGCCGAAAATTATTGATCGATAAGCAATGCGTGCACTGTTTTTAAATACATCCAAAATCGTCCAGGATCATCCTATGTTCGCAGTGCTCTGCGCTTTACTGTATAAGTGTTAACTATAATAAACCCATTAAAAAGAAAACTTGCAAAATTCCCTGACATTTCCCTGATATTTGTAGCTAAATTTATATTCCCTGATATTTCCAGGTTTTCCAGTCAAGTATAAACCTTGTATCAGTTTACAAGAGAATAATTAATTTATCAAGTGAAGAATTAGAGAGTTGAATTTCTCAAATATCAATAACAATTTGCTACTGACCTGGCACGCTGTATAAAGTATACTTACTGAACTAATATTTGTGTGATTAGCCAACATAAGCCCCGACACTCTATGAGCAGTGGATACATAGGGCGACTTTCTGGACAGGGCAACTTGTATGCTGGCTGGGCCCCACGGAATAAATTGGGCAAGTTTTCGTTCTCTAATTCTCTGCAACGATTTGTGAACTTGCGTTGGATCTACCTCACCCTGAAAAAAATATATGTTAATGGTATGGGTTTTTCCACCCTGTGTGTCTATGTGCAACGTCCATTACTTACCTGAATGATATTTAGTATAGATATAAAACAGTGCTGCGAACTCCTGTCTTGAGCTGTAGAAACCATCATATTCTTAGGTTGTAGCAACCGTCTCATAACATCTAAAACTGTGGTTTTTCTTACACTAGCCTCATCAGTATCTGTTGACAAGGGAGTGTACCCCGTCATTAAAAAGTGAAGACGTGGAGTGGGAATAAGAGGGGCTAAAAGCCCCATGAGATCATTGTTCATATATGAAGGATATCTAAAAAAAAATTAAAAAAATAAAATTTATAAAAAAGATATAAAATAAACGTGAACCAATGACATACAAGAAATGGGTTTGTCAAATTGTGACCCAAATTATCAGGTAGGTAAAAATAATAGCCAAATTGAACCCCAAAACTAAGGGTTAACAATAAAAACTACGATATCCGTGTCATTATAAGTGACATTTTTTAAAGTAAGAAATGATGTAAAAAAAATTATATTAGGGATCACATTACGTATAGTTGGATTTCACAAGCCAGCCTTTAAGCCTGTCAATTTCTTAGGTTTTATAAGAAGCGTCGCAAGGTATGTAGCTCGTCAGAATCACAGTTTACCAGCAAACGACCGCTCTAAGGGGGGCAACTGCCCCTCCCTGCCCGTTCCTCGCTACGCCCATGCCAGTGATAAATACCATATTGAAAATTATAAAAATTTTGTTAATAACTTCTATGTAGGGGGATAACTTAGATGAATTCAAAGTTATCCCCTCAGTTCTGGTCGGTAATGGTTAGTTCTGGTCAGTTAAAGCAGCTTTTTTTTTCCCCAATTATATTTCAGACGTGATAAATTACTAAAATTGGGAACAGTAATTTTTTTCATTTAGGTCCCAATTCTGCCATGGCTTAATCAAATTAAATTTATTCTAAAATTTTTTGGCCGCAACGTTACCATACATAAACTGGGAAAAAGTTAATACCTGCCTGTTTGGGCCGCAACTGGGATATGCCTGGGTTTTTTAGAAAATAATGGAAAAATTAAACAATACTCACAATAGGGAAATTTCACACAATCAAATCAGGGCCTCTGATTAATATCTTTTAGTAAAATATTGGCTATATTAACAAAAAAAAAAGCTTGTAACTGTGCATGAGTGGGGCTTTTTAATCCCAAAATAAATGAAAAAACAAAAAACACTATAGAAGCAAAAACCCAAAATGTTAGTTGTGTTGCGAGGAATTGAAAGTAACTATAGTTCCAGGAGGTTGGATTTAATAAAAGTAACAAATAAGTTAGGAGCAAATGTAAAAATAAAAAGTGTAACACAAACTTTTATACTGTAAATTTTGGATTGCAGATAAATTAGGCTTATAGCATTTAGTTTATTTTTTTTTTAGAAAAAATGATATAATAATATAAAAATGATATATACACGTTTTCGGATTCGCCATCTCTGTTAAACTTTGTTCTGGAAAAAGCTCTAATTAAAAAAAAACCTTCAACCAGCAATTGAAGACATTACCAAAACATCTCCTTGTCCAACTTAATACTTGTTCAGTATATCAGTATATAAAAAAATCGAAAATCTTACCTTAGGGTTGTTGTAGATACAGACATAATAGTACTGACCAAACTGTTAATCTGAGTAAATGTAGGGTTCTGTATTTTTAGTCTATCTGCAGCAATTCTGTTCAGGGCTGTATTATCTAGGACAACTACTGAATCAGCTGATTCTGTTAATCTTTTCAAGGTGAGAAGCGAGTTATACGGCTGTACAACTACATCACTAGAAGAATAAATAGCACATTTAAGGAAAAACAGCACACAGTCAAAAATAAACAAATAAAATTGTCTTGTTTAATTTTGTTTGTCACATCTCCATTTAAATATTATCATAAATTAAAAAGAAATTGAAAAATGTTTTTATTATTATCTCAGAAAATTCCATGTCTATATTTTAAGGATTTTTACCTAGGTACTACTAGTGTCATAACATTAACTAAAATTAATGATAAGCCAAACCTATATAGTGTCACATGACAGTATTTTATAGTGTCGTTTGTCAATTTTTTTTTCAATTTGGGGCAGTTCACAAAGGTTTTGGCCTAACATAAGTAGAACTCATTGTGGGTGTCTTGATAGCAGAATATATAATTTCTTGATTTAAAATAATCCTTGAATTTGCTCACTTGTGGACATATGACATGCTGATAATTTTGTACTGTTAAAATTACTCTTAATAAACCATATATCAGAAATGTTTCATTTTTTTATTCTTCTGGTGTTACAATATTATTACTTTTTAAGTCTCAACCCAATTATTAGCCTAAGTTATAGTCTCAAACGCAAAAAAAAAAAGAAAAAAATCATATTTACAGAATACTTAATAAAGCATAAAAAACCTTTGAAAATTACTTTCGTATTTATTGTGCTCATTTTGCTGGTTTTTGAATTAAAATAAAAAAAAGTGTTAGGACTAATTTCAAAGCCTTTTTCTTAATACTTTGCTTTTTTGAGTTATGTACTATCTGAGCAGAGATATGATATATTATAAATATTTTACATATTTTAACATTTAATCATTGCATTTAGTTTATTAAATTATGAAAAACAGTACTTTTAAATTGATATTTATCTCTTTTCTGTGTTTTAAAAATTTAAACTTATAAGCTATACAAATATTTAGTTTGCATTTTTAAACATTAAAAACATAGGTCCAATCCTTACAACCATAAAGCCTTCAATTTTGCTGTACTAAAGTAACCGACTAACTATGTAATCAGTAATTACGTTTCTATTACCTGATTTCATCCAAATTTGGAAACACACTATAAGTCTGGACTAACTTTTTGGGAAATCTGTCTGACAGTTTTTCCAATATATTTGAACCCATGCCAGATCCTGTTCCTCCCGCTATGGAATGCACAATACAAATCCTTCTAAACTGTCACTGCCATCTGCTTCCCTATCGATTATGTCAAAAATTTCTTCATTTAATTTTTCCCCTTGTGAATAACCAGATGCCCAATTGTTACCTAAAAGATTATTTCTTATTGATAATGTTTACATAAATAATTGAAAGAAAACAATCCAAGTTGTAAACCTACCAGCTCCACCACCGTTTTTGACAAGAACACATTCTCCTGATTGTACAACTTTGAATAAGGAGAATTTAAAATGGTATTGATGACTCAGGGTTCCAAATCAAGTAAAACAGCTCTTGGGATGTAATGTTCATCGTCAGCTTGGTAGAAAAATACATCTTTACGATCAATTCCTACAAATGTTTTAAATTAAATTATTAAATTGCATTTAAAGGCACATATTTGGCATGAACTAGTGACTTTTGAAAGTTATTTAAATACACATCCTAATATAAGCTAAGTAATACTTACTTCTAGAAAGTACAAGGTGAAGGTATATGTTGATGGGTATAAGAGCTTTTCCTTGATACTAGTAAGGTAATTAACAAAAAATAAATAAAAAAAGACATGTTACCTTCTGTAGCAAAATCCTCTAGTATTCCTTCAGGATTAATCCCATGCTCAGTACAAAGCCGTTTCCAAAACTCAAAACCAACTAAAAACACAAAAAAATAATTTAAAAAGGATAGATAACCTTAAAATTTGCATAAAAGTACTCTCTGATTACCCCTGGCCAGTTGTAATGTTATCATTTCACAGGGCATTTTGTCTGAAATTTGGGGAGTTACACTTTAAAAATCAGAAAAAATACTATATTTTTACAAAATTTCAAAAAATCGTTTTGTTTAGGTACCTTGAACAGTTCGCAAAATTTAAACTGCGCACAAACGATTTGATTGGTCAGAAAATTGTGGGAAGGGCGCTAAGTGAAGATAGGTATAGATACATTTGACCTACTGGAAGTGTCTATAGCCAGCACACTTGCTTTTTGGCAGGGTTGTCCAAAATTTGGAAGTTTTTCATTGGCATATCTAGTGCAACCGAAATATTATTTTCATTTAAAAAAGGTAGAATACAAATACACACCAGAATCTTAAGGATATCTGGAGCATCCTTCTAAATATGCGAAGCGCTAGCTTGTTGCGCGGTTTCAACCGCTGTTTTTACGGCTGACTCCTAGTGCATATATGCTCTAAGGTAAAAACATTTTAAAAAAGGAGGCTTTTTTAAATATTTTTTGTTATTATATTGAATTAAATTTAATAAACCAGCAATTCTTTAATGCAATAATACCCCACATATTGGTAAATTAAAAGTATAGGTGGGTTGCTATGTAAAAATAATAATTGGTTGTTTTGTCAATAATTGAAAAATAATTGTCAGAATGTCACTTATAGTTGAGAATCCTCTAGTTTCTGAAAAAAATGAAAAAACTTCAGATAAGAGCCAGTACACGGGGCTTGACGAAATCTTTAAAGGACCCAGGTAGAGTATTTAAAAAACCCAACAGGAAAAGTTGACTTTAACTTACTTATATAAGTCATACTGCTCCTTAGACGTATTGATGTAACTAAATAGAGCGAGCGCCTTTGCGTTTACAATTTGATTTCTTAATCCATGTAATAATATTAAAATAAATTTATTAAATACCTTTTTTTTAATTTATAAGTTCTTTTTTTGTAAAAAAAAACAAAATAGTCTGATACAAAAAAAAATAGACAAAAATTGATGAAAAGTTGTAAAATTTTTGGTAATTGTCTCAAAAGTTGCCTCCTCTCCGATTTTTCCCAAATTTGGTATACGGGGGTTTTTGGGGCGCTGATTACGAATCTGAAAAAATATTTTTTCTGCATCGTTTCGTTTTCGAGATATTCTTCATCAAAGTTGAAAATCAAACTAAGCTTATTTTCACTCTATTCTCTCTTCTTTTTGTGTACAATTCTTGATTTTTACACTAAAGTGGCACGCAATATTTTATAAACACCTCTTAAAACCTTGTATTTTAATTTATTTTACCTTTTTTCCCATTAAATTGCGAACTTTCAAGTTCAAAGGCAGCGGCTATATTAGCTTATTAAATTCCTAGAGTATACATGGTTGCGGCCACGTAGGGGCGTGTGAAAGTAGGGGTATGCAATTAAATGGAAAAAAGGTGTAAAATAAGTATAAAAACAAGTTTTTAAAAGGTGTTTGTGAAATATTTTTGCCAATTTGAAATAGATTGGCAAATAAAGGAAGAATATGTGTAAATAAGGTTAGTTTGATTTTGAACTTGATGATGAATATCTCGAAAACAGGTTGCCAGAAAACATTTTTAAGTTTCGTAATCAAACAAATTTGTCAAAATCGAAGGAATAGAACTTTCGAGACAATTACAAATTTTAAGTTTGCATCTACTTTCCTTTTGAAAACAATGCATTACTTCCTTGCCTCAGAAATAGTTGCGGACTTGCATCTTGAGATGGTGTCAATTTTATAGGATTTTTCTCTACAAAAGGCTCTCATTTTTTCTAAAAAACACTAAATTCTGAGACAATTAAAATTTTAAAATGATAAAAAACTTACCCATTCTTAAAATCAAGCTCAAATTTAATGGCACTTTAAAATTTTCATACACAGGGTGTCCCAGTCATTTATACACCAAATATCGCTGAACCTGTACAGGGTGTCCCAAATTCAAGTCTCATCATTGGGATCTGAACTTGAAGATTGGTGTCAATTTAAAAGGTTTTTTTCTCCTACAAAAAAGGCCTTCAAATTTATTTTTTTTCTAAAAATCTTTAATTTGAAAACCCATTAAAATTTTAAAATTTTATAAAAATTTAAATTTAAAAAATTTTTTTAAAGGGATTTTAAAATTTTTAATAAATTCCCCCACTTCTTTAACACCAAATTTCCTGAACTGTAAAAGGGTTCCCAGAATAGGTCTCATCATTGGGGATTTGAAAACTTGAAAAAAATCCAGGTTTTAAAACCCTTTCCTCCTCTCCTTTCTCTTCCTTTTTTCCCAGAAAAAGTAGCAGAGGGTATGTGCAATTTAGTTTGTTATATCTATTTAAATGAGCCATAAAAAAATAAAAATTAAATAGCAAATATTTGCTTTTTTCCGAAAGTCTTTGGAAGTATTTAAAACTTTTAAACTTCTAAGGTGGCATTTTGGTCAGTATCAAATTGCGCAACTTTGCCTCCACTTAACTGACCTCGTATCTCTTCTAGTTTCCGCGATTTCAATGATGAGGGCCGAATTTGGGACACCTTCAAGTCTTTGTTTTTTACGTGGCTTCTGGGCCTTTTTTTTAAAGACAGAAAAAAAGTTTCATTAAAAATTGTAGGTTTTTCCTATTATCTTTTGAAATTCTCGAAAAAAATATCCAAAAAAAAAGTGGAAACATATAGGCAACTTCAACTGTATATTTCGCTACAATAAAGATCTTTTTTTCTGATTTAAATATACAGGGTGCCCCAAAAAGTAATGGGACACAGAGCAACAACAGATTTTAGGTCATAATAATGCAATTTACTAACTTGCCTTATCCGAAAGTTAATAATAACAAAGATACAGGGTTGTTAAATTTTTAAATTTTTTGTTTTTTGGTTTTCTTAATAATTCTTTAACCAAATACCTGGTACAAAATTTAGATCTGGGAGTTTTTGAGGCGAGAAATTTAAATTCGTCCACCTTTTGATGTTGCTACTAGAGGCGCCAGCTACGCCCCCTCACTTGTTTTAAATGTTGTAATTTTTTTAGGCTTAGAATATTGACCTGTTTTTTAAAAAAATAAGTTACTTTTTGCAAAAATGTAAAAAGTCTCTAGGACACCGTTCTAAATCAAAAAGATCTTGATTTTTTAAAAATTTTTTAATTTTTTCCTTTATAGTGATAGTTTAAACTGACAAAATCTTCCCGGGCAAAAACTAACGCCTCCAACCCCCAAAATCACCCTCAAATTCCTGAATCCCCATTTTGGGGTTTTTTGGAGGTTAGGCGTTTTCGGTTTTCCCTAAGCCTTTTGATCGCGTGTTTAAAACATACAAAGTTTGAAACATGGATAAAATTTTCCATAAAAAAATTAAATCCTTAAATCGTTTTTCAAACGGCTTTTAATAAAGATACTTTTTGATGCGGTAATAATTTTTAATAAACAGGTCTAAACCTAAAAAGTTACGTTTAAAAAAAAAATTGGTGGCCGTATCCCCCTCGAGCAAATAAAAAGCGGGGGTTAAAATTCTCGCCCAAAAATCAAATTTTGTACCCTGGTCATTTGGAAAAATTATTAAGAAAAACAAAGCAAAATTGCCCTTATCTTTTTTGTTTCGGATAAAATTACAATGAAAAAGGAATCTGCTGTTGCTCTGGGTCCTATTACTTTTGGGACACCCTGTATATATACATTGATGATATTTGGATAAACCATTTTTGAGATATTTAAGCTTAAAATATAAATAAATTTAAAAAATCATATTAATATCAAGAAAGCTATGAAAACAATAAAATTGTTTTAATAAATTTGACGTATTGATATTCTTAAAAGTTGAAATTTATCATTTTAACTATTAAAAACAGTTTGTATTGCTTTTTTGTCGATGGGCTATTCAGAAGAACAAAAAATCGCTATTATGCGTCTTTTTTATGGTAACAATAATAATGTGACGACAGTGCAAAGGGAATATTACTTATTATATCCATAACAACGGGTACCATCTATAGATACTATTAAATACATAGTAAGAAAGTTTTTTGAATGAAAAAGCTTTAAAATGAAGAAAAGCACTGCAGCACAAAATGAAAACAAAGTTTTGGTTATCCTCGTTTTTTCAGGATAATTATTATACTTTTTCTATTGGACTAGCACTAACTACTTTTAATAAATTTAGAAAATCCTGAAATATCAATCTCGGATGCGGCATCTGAACTTAATAAAACAGATTATAAAATTTATTTAACCTTAAAACTTTAAAAATTTTATCCCTATAAATTTATGTTCGTTCAGAATATTTCTGAACAAAACATGTAGGACCGACCTAAGTATGCATTGGAAATAGCTAGGTTTATGCAGCAGGATCCAAAATTTTAAATAAAATTCTATTCACCCACACTTCCTTCAGTTTAGTAGAAATGTTTAATCCCAAAAATAAATATTGTTGGTCCAGAGAAAACTCCTTACCAAATTCAGCAACTTAACAATTTTATTGTTTCCATGGCTTTCTTGATACTATTATGAAACTTTTTTGTAATTTATTAATAATTTAACTTAAAATATCTCAAAAATGGTTCATCCAAATATCATCAATGTAAATATATTTGAAATAAGAAAAAAAAAATATATAGCTATATCCAAAAAGTCCCTTTTTTAATTTTAATATATTTATATATTTTTTAAGGATGACGAAAGAATTTATTAAAAAACACTGTAAAGAACATCGGTTATACCAGACTCCACATTTAAACGACGTCCTATACCTTCATTTTAAAGGATTTTCTTATATTGAAAACCTGGAAGAATACACCGGACTCAAGTGTCTATGGCTAGAAAATAATGGGATAAGACAAATTAGTGGCCTAGGTTAATATTTTAGCTAGTTCATATTTTGGATAAAGTAGGATTAATTCAAGTTAATATAAATATATTTTAAACGGTATAATAGGTCAGTAAATGAAGGCCGGAAAAACCCCAAACCTGAAGATCAGGTTGGGCCGTCACAATTTTTTTAACTTACAAGTATCAATGTGTAGATTAACCTCTAATAATATCATATATGAAAAAATGTACGTAGGGCCTGAAAATGCCCCTCAAGAGCCTGAAAATTTGTTTTTGGCCGATTTCTGCCGAAATATGACACTTAGAGATTTGAGGTTTGGACAGGAATGAAGAGCAGTTCAGTACCTACAAAAATGGTCCCAATGATTTTTTTTGCTTCCCTAATACTTCTTGCAAAAAAGGGTTTGCGGAAATCATCAGAGTTTGGAATCTAAAAATATGATACTTTCTTATTAAATTCTGGAACAAGGAGTCTGGAGATAGACTGAACCACATGTTTTAAACTGCTAAGACCAATTGTAGATGGCGCCATCACTTTTTTCCCCATTTACGAAATTATTACGGCGATGAACATACCTCTAAAAATGATCTATTTCTTAACACCTTTGGTGTTGGAAACGTTAACTATTTTTCTCGGTATAAGCCTTTAAGCTCCCCTTAACGAAAACGGGGCCAAAAATCTACCACTTAATCACCATTCCATAACACTTGTCTCGGATGAATATTCCTGGTTGTCATCATTAATTTCCTCCGGGTCTATTCGGTCCACTCTTTTTTCTCTTGGTCTATTTCTTCTTCTGTTTCTTCCTTTTATCCTTTTGTCCCTGGCTCCACTCCTGTCTCTCTATCTTCACCTGCATCCATTTCTTCTCCCTCCTCTGCTTGTTCAGTTACGATTATATCTACATTTTCCATACCCTTTCAATTAGAACACGGGCCTAAATGACATGAACCACAAATAATCTAGCACTTTATTTCTGCTTTCATACATGAACATTGCTTGTTACAGCCCATCTTACACTGACAAGAAATCATTTTCAACAGGTCTGGATGTGCCGGCGCTTTTGTAGTCTGGACCGGTGATAATTCATCTCCTGTACATTTCCACCCCCATTCTTTTGGCGGCAGTTCGTTTGCGAGCCAATGCTGCACTTGTAAATACACCCGATATAAGTGCTGCCTTGCAGCTTCGTCACAAGTTTAATCGGGCATTTTTTGTTGGTTAATCGTCCAAAAGTCTGCAATCTAAGGGCCCCGATAGACCCCAGCGTTTTCGAAAACTCCGGAAATCCAAAAACACCGCCCTAAGAAAAACACGGTGTTTATATCATCAATATTTATGGAATCTTTCGAAAACTAATTTTGGCTCGAGTGTTCAATATTCTAGAGAAAAAAAAGGAAACAGTAACAAGATACAGGGTGGCCGGCCATATTTTGACCCATTTTAATCGAGAATAACTTTGGAACAAATAAAGGTATCAAGATGCGGTTTTAGCAGATGAACTTATATTTCTTTAAAGTTTATTCTCGTACCTTCACGATTTTATTGTGACATTCCATTAGCTCAAAAACAAAATGGCCGATTTTCCATTATAGGACAACTATGTTATTTTAAATGGAACACCCTGTATATGTTTCTATATTTTCAAAATTTAATCTTTCCCCTTTAAAAAAATGTAACACAAGCTATGGTTATCTCAAAAAACAACGTATTTATTGACCTTCGAAAAATTGACGGCATGTCGACCAACAATATTATTTAACAATTAAAATTTGCTTCATATGTTACAAAAAAAAGGATCGCCAAAGGTTTAGGTTATTTACAAAATAATAGTTACAATAAGGTTACATTACTTTTTAAAAAACTACTGTAAATGTTGAAAATGCCTTCCGCCGACTTCGACGCACTTATTTAAATTCGAAAAAAACTTATTAAAACTATTGACTAAAAATTCTTCAGGAATATTTTCTATTATGTTTCGGATATTAATTTTTAATTGCTCTAAATTTTGGGAAGTGGTCTATAACACCTCTCTTTCACATATCCCCACAGAAAAAATCTGGAACAGTCAAATCTGGTGAACGAGGTGGCCAGGAAATAGGGCCTCCTCTTCCAATCCACCGGTTTCTAAAAACGTTGGTCAGTGAATCCTTGGTAATGTTAGCATAATGTGGTGTAGCCCCATCTTGTTGAAAATAGACGAAATTCAATAGATTTTCTTCTTGCAATTGGGGATAAAAATATTTCCAGCATATCAACGTAAGTCAAGAGGTTACAGTTGGTTCATGAAAAAAAAAATAACCAAAAAATTTTTTTGCTTTGACATACCACACCAGACTGTGACTTTTGGCGAATCTCTAACGTGTTCGTTATATTGTCGAGGATTTTCTGTTGCCCAAAACCTGCAGTTATGCTTATTTACTTTTCCATTGAGGTGAAATGTGGCTTCGTCTGACATTATTAGTCTATCCAAAAAATGTATATTATTCCTTACTAAATTTTGAATTCTCTGGCAAAATTCCACCCTTTGTGGAAAATCAGTTTCTTTTATTTCTTGTAACATTTTAATTTTGTATGGCTTTAATTTAAGTTCTTTTTTCATGATTTCTTGTACTGTAGTTTTAGGAATATGGACTGAACTTGAGATTTTTCTTGTTGACAATGTTGGATCTTCCTGAGTTATCTCCAGAATTTGTAACGTTTTATTTAGCAAATTCTCATTGTTTACTAATTTCTTTTTACTGGCTAAGGATCCTGTACTCCAGAATTTTCTGTACCAGATTTTAATTGAATTTTTTGTGGATGGAGCTTTATTAAACATGTTTCTAAATCTTCGCTGGGTTTCTTTTACTGATTTGGTTTCGGCAAACATAATAACACATTTTCCTTTTTCGCTTAACGAGAACATTTTGCGCTTCCTAATTAAAATAACTAGTCAAAAATGAACCCAAAAATGGCTGACAATGAGGCTTGTTGCTGTTATGGAAACGAGATAACTTTGTTTCCCAGGCGACTTTTCAAAAATCCTTTTAAAATAATATTCCTATTCGACATACAGTCAATTCTTTGGAGGTCAATAAATGCGTTATTTTTAAGATAACCATAGCTTGTGTTACATTTTTAAAGGGAAAGATTAAATTTTAAAAATATTGAAACATATACAGGGTGTTCCATTTAAAATATCAAAGTTGTCCTATATCGGAAAATCGGCCATTTTGTTTTTGAGCTAATGGAATGTCACATAAAAATGGTAAAGATACGAGAATAAACTTTAAAGAAATATAAGTATATTTGCGAAAACCGCATCTTGATATCTTTATTTGTTCAAAAGTTATTCGCGATCAAAATGGGTCAAAATATGGACGGCCACCCTGTATTATAGCTACAGGTTCCTTCTTTTAAATAAACTTTGAATCATAAAAAAATATGCATTTTACGTCAGTTATTTAAAAGTTTGTCCGTCCGCTTGGAAGTGTAAGTAGCTTAAAACGCCTTTCGAGATGCGGGGCAGGTGCAAAAAATACGCGGCGCGTTAATATCTCAAGAAGCATCAAATTTCCAACAAAAATGATGGGAGTAATTTTTGCAAGCTAATGAACTGCTCTTTATTTCCTTCTAAACACGAATTGCGTAAGTATCACATTTCGGGAGATCTCGGCCAAAATAGTTGAAAAAACTAATTTTCGGGCTCTTGAGGGCCATTTTCAGGCCTTTGCGGAAATTTTTCTATCTATGATATTTTTAGAGGTCAATGTACACATTGATACCTACAAATAAAAAAAAAATTGACGGCCCAACCTAATCTTCAGGTTCACAACTTCGTTTACTGAACTAATAATTAAAAGTTTTACATATGGACATGGTATAATCACAAAAAAATGACATTACATTTGACTAGCAATAACATGATAATAAATAAGTTAACAAATATAACACATACATTCAGTGGCTTACGTTGACTACAAAAAGGGGGAGGCCCAAATTTTTTTTTTTAGAAATTTAATGAAATAAAGTAGGTAAAAAGTTAAATAAATCACCTTTTAGAATTATTTAATGTATTCCAAAAAGTGAGGGATTGGTGTTTATAGATGATTTTTATATTTTTAACAGTCTGCATAAGAAATCCTAATGCAACGTCATAAAACTGTATAAGAAATCAATATACATTTCGCACAGTGAGTTTTTTTCTAAATTACAGTTTGTATGACTAAACCAAGTGTTTTAATTTTGCGTTATATGATTTGCCTTTTTATAAAATTATACAATACCTAAGTATACGATAAGCATCATGTTTTTACATAGATAAGTGATATAATAAAAAAGTTGGGGAAATTATAAACATATTAGCAAATAAAACGGTATTTTAAAATTTTAGATAATCAAAAAGGATTAAGAAGTTTGTTTCTGCACTACAACCTCATAAAGAAGATAGAAAATTTAGAAAATTGTCCCATATTGGATACGTTGAATTTATCGTACAATCAAGTAAAGAAAATCGAAAATTTAGGTAATTTATATAATTTTTAATATGTTAAAACTAAACAAGAATAACGGAAAATTTGGGGTGTTTTTCAATTACCGCACAAAAGCGCATTAAGCGGCACAATGCTCAGCACTTTTTGTCCGTAACAAGTGCTCTTATCGAGGCATAATCGGGCTTAGGATAAATTTTCTGCTCTCTAAGAGAACAAAAAAGTTATCCAAATCCCGATTATGCCCTGATTAGGTACAAAAAGTACTGAGCATTGTGCCGCGTAATGCGCTTTTGTGCGGTAATTGAAAAACACCCTTGAATTTAATACTTTTGTCTCTTTTTTATCTTGGGACAGTCCACGAAGGCTGATGCCTAAGTACTAACGTACCGTGGGTGTCTTAAGTGTAGTGAGAAGGAGTTTGTTCACATGGGACTTAAATATTTGGAGATTGGGAAGAGAAGGAAAAACTTCTGCGGGCAGCAGGTTCCATAGTCTGAGCGGGAAGCTCGGGGCCTCTCCAACTAAACTGTAAAAGGATGCATAAAGGTTGCACTACGTGTTGCTCTGTTGGGAACTGCCAGAGAAGGAATTATACTGGCCAACTCCTCTGAGCAGAAGTCGTGAAAATACCTATAGAAGAGCGAGTCCAAAATGCTAAGTGTTGTAGGGGACGCCATTCCCCAGACATGAGAATAATTTTCTAAAGAGAGTCTGATTTGGGATACATACAGAGTCTATGAATTGGAAGAAGAGAAATACTTTCTGGTTCGAAAGAGGAATCCAAGCTTTTTTGAAGCATCCGAGGCTATGCATGTAATGTGTTTGTGCCAGTCGAGGTTATTCTCAAAAGTAACGCCGACAAGATAAAACGACTCTTTGTTCTGCAGAACTTGGCCCCTCATATGTAACGGATGAGCATTGGCAGACTTTTTTTGTGACAGCGAACATGACTATATTTTCAAAGCATTAAACTGAACAAGACTTTTGGCGCCCCAATCCAAGATAAGTTTGAGGTCTTGTTAAAGAGATATTTGCATTGACCTGCGTTTGTTTTCCAAATCAGAATTACATGGTAGCTTAAGAAATTGAATACTAGAGTGGAGGGTACTATCGTCAGCAAAACTATTAATGGGATTGATTATGAATGAGAAGATCGTTAATGTGTAGAAGAAACAGCGTGGGTGCCAGCACTGAGCCCTGGGGCACCCCAGCATTAATTTGGTAGAAGCTGGAAGAATGACCATCTGCAGTAATTAACTGATATACGTCGATTAGAAAAGAAACTGGAGAGCCAAGAGCAAAGCTTAGATGGAAGACCGTAAGAAGATAGTTTGTTGTAGCCCATCATGCCAGACCTAATCGAAAGCTTTGGATATGTCAAGAGTAACGATCTGGGATTCACCAAGAAACTCAAGGGACTTGTTCCAGTTGTGTGAGACAAAGGAAAGAAGATCAGCTGTGGATCTTCTGTGACGGAATCCATACTGCCTATCATGTAAGATCTTGTGTTTTTCCAGATACTTTAGGATTTGGGAATTAATGATTTTTTCCATTACTTTACAAACAACAGAAAGAAGAGGTGTAGGTCTATAGTTAGAAGGAAGTTTTGCATCCTTTTTTGGGGACAGGTTGCACACGTGCAGCTTTCCAACTCTTCGAGAAAATGCCCCTGTCGTAAGAGATTCGAAAGAGGCGAGTTAGGATGGGTGCAAGCTCGAGAGCACATTTTTTTAGGACGATTGCTGGTATGCCATCAAGTCCAGACGATTTTTTAGTATTAAGAGGAGAAAGAATACGCTTGATCTGTTGGTCTTTAAAAATGATATCGGACGTTTTATGAGAAACAGGGGCAACTGTTGGGAGAGGAAGATCAATAGGAGCATCAAGCGTAGAATTGGCAGCAAATGTTTTGGGAAATAATTTGGCCTTTTCTTTTGAGGTAGAAACAATTCCATCTTCAGAGATAAGGGGTGGAAAATAATTTGTGCAGATGTTTTGACTAATATTTTTGACAAAGGACCAGAAAGCTTTACTGCCATTCGAGCGAGAGAGAACTTTATCTTTTATCCGATTATTAAAACGGCCTTTTGCTTCTGCAATGGTCTGATTATACTGATTTCTTGCTTCGTTGCTGGCCTGTCGATTTTCAGGACTAGGGTTTTGAAGAAACGTTTTGTGGGCTTGAATTTTTAAAAGTCTGGCTTTGTCACAGGAATTAGAAAACCACGGTTTGTGATTTGAAGTTATGGGGTTCTTATTAGTGTAATAGTTAATATAGTTAATATAGGTCTCAATGCCTAGTTAAATTGTTTCGATAATTTGTTTACATATTTCGGAAGGACCGTAAGTAGAAAAGCAGGTAGGATCCCCAGGGTAGCTGGCTGGCTGCGTGCATTTATCCATTTCTTTCTTATTTCCAACCAGCAATTGTAAATGTATAAAAATTGGAGTTACTATTTCTGCCACTACTCTTACATTTAACTACACAACAACTATTATGCACCATTTTAAATATTTTTATCTAATTGTTTACATTTAAATCGAGCGTGATGCAACAAAATTTGACCACAGCGAGTGCTGCAATCGATTCAGCTGTCCGCATCATACAATCTGCTCCCTGCTAATACCTTAATAGTATTTCATTTTTAGAATGCATCAAACCATTGCATACTTTAAATTTGGCACATAACTACGTAGAATCCCTTGAAGACTTTGAGCATCTGGAAAAACTTCTAGAACTCTCCGTGCTTGATTTGTCGAACAATCATGTCGAGGATCCGCTTATCGTCCAGATTCTTAGTAATATGCCTGGGCTGAGAGTTTTAAATCTTATGGGAAATCCTGTTATAAGGAAGATTCCTGCTTATAGGAAGACCTTAATACTTGCATGTGTAAGTTGATTAAAAAACATTTAAAATTAAATTTTAATTTGTAACTAGAGTTAACTATTGTGGTTGTTCTGGTTGGTATAAAAATTGCCAAAAAGTCAGTGGCGTGTATTTTTTTACAATTATTTCCGATAAGGTGTCCTCTGAGTCGCCACTGAACATAATAATTTTTATTTAACTGTGCGCGATAAAAACGACATCTGACGGCTGCGTAAAATTATGCTTGAAAGCCGAGAGAGAGGTGTAAGATTATTTATAAAATTTATTTATTTTTCGTAAATGAACATATATAAACCTGGTAAGCACTGTAATTGACTGTTTGATGAAATTACAAATGTCAAATAACTCTCTGGTTTAATCTCCTATGTGAAAATCGTCAAAATTTTAGGAATATTTATGCAATTTTGAAGTAATGTCAGTGGTGCGTCATACCCCAAAAGTAGCGGTCTACAGACAAAAATCAAGAATGGTCGATAAGTAAAAAATCACCGACAAACTTACGAGCCTAGGGCTTTCAATATACTAACACTAATATATACTTTACTTACTTGAAGGTTTTATAACCATTTTTTCTATTCACAATCACAGAAGGCTATACAGTTACTAAAGTCAGTTCTACAGACACTCCTTGATTACTTAGTCTATTAATGAAGGACTTTTTCTTTAAAATTGAAATCTTCATCCAGAGGCGTATCCACCAAATGGCCGATTTTGAGATATTTTCCCAGTGCATTCTAGTCGCTAGGGGTACAATTCTCAAATTTTTATGGGTGTAGCTATAATACTTACTGATATTTAAAATGATAATCTAGGGGCTTATAGCTGTTATGATACAGTTTTGTCACGGCAAAAGGGTGTATGGGACATACGCCCTTTTGGAACTATGTTAGATGCAGTGTTGTTGAAAAAGTGATGGAGCAAAGGGCGTATCTGCGATAACTGTAATGGAATAATAGCATTAAAAGGCAACTAGATGTACCATTCACAAGTCATTAAAGCATTGCTATTATAAAAGGTGATGCAGCCCCAAACTCTGTGCCAAGTCCAGATAAAAAAGGCAAACATTCTTCTCCTAACAAAGCGCATCCTGAAAGAATCCTCCATATGGAGGCTTATATTGATTCATTTCCCAGAGTTCCTGCCCACTGGTGCCGTAAGGATACCAAAAAGGAATACCTACAGACAAAACTTAACAAAGAAAAAATGTATGAGTTATATAAAGATCATTTTAAACAAACAAACATGGTGCATCTACAGAAAACAATGTACAAGGAAAAACTAATTGCCAAAAATATTGGCTTCTTTACTCATAGGAAGGAGAGAAGAAAGACGAGAAGAATATGAAATGCTGTTTATCAAAAAAACCTAGCAAATGCCGACAAAAATAGCGATAAAGAATTGGCTAAAATCGATCCATCTGTTGTAACAGCAAATTTTGATCTTTAAGCTGTACTGTACTGCCCTATCGAAAATAAGAAACCTGTTTTCTGCAAAAGAAAATTTGCTACGTTTAACTTCACAGTTTATGAAGTTGTAAACAAACAACAATTGCAACATGTTTGCATAAGTTTATCAACAGTTTTCCAACAACCTGCAAACTTATCTTATATTCTGATAGTTGTCCCGGGCAAAATCGGAATCATATTGTTGCGGTAATGCTGTTTTTTATCATAAAGAATCATTTTACACTAGAATCAGTAGAGCTGAAATTTCTAGAGTCGAGACACACACACATGGAGTGTGATTCCATGCATGCCGCAATTGAAAATCTAGTGATCATGCACAAATTTATTGGCCCAATGAGTGGATCAACGTGATGAAATTAGAAAAAGGGAGGGAATCCTTTTATTGTAAACCGGCTTGGTTACGAAGAATTTCTTGACTTTAAATCACATACCATTAAAGTGTTTAAAAACAAGAACGTCGCAAAAGACTTGACACGATTAAAGTGGACCGAAGTTAAATGTTTGAAGTTTATCAAAGGTAAAAAGGACTCTCTTTTTTTCAAAACGGAGTTTTGGGAAGATTATAGAGAGTTGAATATCACAAGAAAGCCGTATCCGAGTAACACCAATAAGAGTTCGCTCAGGCTCGCCTCCAAATCAAGCTTAAATGATGATTCAACCAAAAGTGAATCGGTCACAAAACTAGTGTATAGAAGCAAAATTCCAATTACCTCAGCAAAGTATAAAGACTTGCAGGATCTTTGTGTGAGCAAAGTTATTCCAGATGAGTATCATGGGTTTTACTCATCACTGGCACATACGACAGCACGACCTACGGCAGAAGATGATGATGATGACGATTAGTTAGAACTGACTCTATTGAAAAGTGCCCTCAAAAACAAAAAAGGAAAGCAACCTCCAATAAATAAGTTATTTTTGTAAAAGCTAGTTTTCTCTTCATGTTTAATGTTTCCTACCTATGCTGTAACTATAACAATTTGGTGTAAAATACAATATTAAAAACTATAAAACTTGTAATTGTTGTATACGCCCTTAAGTGTTTGGCCAATTTTTGCTAATTCCAAAAGGGGTATGAACCATAATTCTTAAATAAATAACATCTAGATACTAATTAAATGTAACCTCAGTTATACACAACTAAATCAATAAAAAAACACATCAAAAGTCGTATTAAGTATACAGGTGTTTAAGCGAGAACTATTTAAAATATTGAAAATTTTGAATCGCCTGTCTTGTAAAGTTGTATTTTGGTGAATACGCCCTTCTGGCATCAAGCCCTTGAAATCATTTTAAAAAACTTTAGGAAAAGACAGGAACAAACGGTACACGGCAAGAAACGAGTAAGTTTTTCTTCGTGTTACGTCAAATTCGAAAGTTGTTCGGTTAAGCCCGAATCCCGAAAGTCGTTCGGCTAAGAGGAAAATTTGAATTCAACACCTTTTGTCTGCGTGCATTAATCCATTTTTTCCTTTTTTCTAATTTTCAACTAGCAGTTGGAAATGTATAAAATTTGCAGTATTCTAGTATTCTTACGTTCAACTACACAACAACTATTATGGACCATTTTAAATATTTTTATCTAATTGTTTACATTTAAATCACGCATGATTTAACAAAAAAATTGACCACAGCGAGCGCTGGCGCTGCAATCGATTCAGCTGTTACTACCATACACTCCGCTTCCTGCCAATTTTGACAAAATGTTAAGCTGGGTTTCCATTGTGCGAAAATTATACGCGCAACCGTTTCGCGATACTAGTCTCGCGATATGGATACCTAGTGCCTATCGCGAAACTTTGTGCGCGAAGACGTTTCGAGGTGAGCGGATGGCTAGTCGGTTTTTGGGTGTGAATCAGTGTTTCGCGTTGTTTGTTTCGCTTCGTGTAAACTCACACGTATTTAAAGCTTCGAAATGAACCAGGAGGACAGCATTGGCTTCTTAACAAACTTCCTTCTTTCGGTCGTCCACCTAAGCTTTGCTCTTGGCTCTTCAGTTTCCTTTCTAATCGACGTATATCAGTTACTGTAGATGGTCATTCTTCCAACTTCTACCAAATTAATGCTGGGGTGCCCCAGGGTTCAGTGCTGGCACCCACGCTGTTTCTTCTACACATTAACGATCTTCTATCCTCCACAATCAATCCTATTCATAGTTTTGCTGACAATAGTACTCCCCACTCTAGTATTTAATTTCTTAAGCCAACATGTAATTTTGATTTAGAAAACAAGCGCAGATCAATGCAGATATCTCTTTCACAAGACTGCAAACTTATCTTGGATTGGGCACCAAAAATCTTGTTCAGTTTAATGCCTCGAAAACACAGTCATGTTCGCTGTCGCGAAAAAAGTCTGCCAATGCTCATACGTTATATATGAGCGGCCAACTTCCGCAGAGCAAAGAGTCGTTTACAAATTACATCCATAGCCTCGGCAGCTTCAAAAAAGCTCGGATTCCTCTTTTGAGCCAAAAGTATTTCTCTTCTTCCAATCTGTATACTCTGTATGTATCCCAAATCAGACTTTCTTTAGAATATTGTTCTCCTGTTTGGGAAATGGCGTCCCCTACAACACTTAGCATTCTGGACTCCGTTCAAAGAAGAGCCGTTCGTCTTATTAATGATCCCACGCTCACAGGTTTCCTCTTCTTGCCCATCGTCCAGCTGTAGGGGATCTGTCGCTCTTCTATAGGTATTTTCACGGCTTCTGTTCAAAGAAGTTGGCCAGTATAATTCCTTTTTTGGCAGCTACCAACAGAGTACGTTGACGTAGTGCAACTTTTATGCATCCTTTTACAGTTCAGTTAGAAATGCCCCAAACTTTCCGCTTTTTTCGTTCCTTCATCCCTAGAGTGTCAAGACTATGGAATCTGCAGCCCGCAGAAGTTTTTCCTTCTCCTCTCAATCTCTAAATATTTAAGTCCCATGTGAACAAACTCCCTTTCACCACACTTAAGACACCCACGGTACGTTAGTACTTAGGTATCAGCCTTCGTGGACTGTCCCAAGATAAAACAAATCAAATCGTCTCGCACTAACTGATGACTCCACTTATTTTGCCTTTATGTTGCGAATTGCTTCGCTTTGTAAATATAGTTTGCTTGAAACAGGAACTTCGTGAGTAATTCTTGCCAAACGGTTGCGCGAGTTAGTTTCGCGCCGTGGAAAGCTAACTGTAAGGATTAAAAAGGTGAGTCGAAAATTATAATAAATTTGGCCATGTTTTTTCTTTTATAGAAAAATCTTCAATATCTTGATGATCGTCCAGTGTTTCCTAGAGAAAGAGCTTGTGCAGAAGCTTGGTAAGTTTTATAAATATAGCTATGTGAATCATATTTTGGGAAACAGTCTGTAAGTATTTGTTAAATTTAACTTTTAGGGAAAGAGGTGGAATAACAGAAGAACATGCTGAGAGAAAACGATGGATTGACAGAGAGCGTCAAAAAATTATGGATAGCGTAAATGGTAAGCAAGCATGTTTAGACAAAACATTTTTTAAGGTGTTAGACAATGTTAAGGTTTCAATTACACTAAAATTTTGGAGATCCATTGTCTTTATTTGTTAATTGATACACAACGTTTTAGTTAGTGATGTATCTCCAACGTTTTTTAAGTAATAACAGTTATCACTTTAAAACGATACATCATTAACAAATAAAGACAATGGAGGTCCAAAATTATAGTGCTATTGAAAACATTTTTTGTTTTGAATTTCTAAATATGTATATAAAAAATACTATTATTTTTAGCTCTTGTTGCATTGAGAGATCAGCGAAGAGCTGAGCGCCAGGCACAAGAATCAAATCAAACTCAAGATAGCGGTTTCTGTACATCAATCGCCGACTCAGAAAGTGAGGCTGAAAGTCTATCGCAACCAAATCTGGTGAATTACGTAGAAGAAAATAATGAAAATAGTGGTCAAGAAGATAGTGGTGCTCAAGGTAATTGATAAAATACAAATGAATAGATATAACCATATATTTAATTTTTGTTTACAGAAAATCCTCAGAACAACCTAGGTCACTCCAGAGACGATACAGAAAACGACGATGTCTCTTCCGACGAAGAACCGGAAAGAATTTACAATTATGGTGAAGCGACTGCTAGAGATGAACAAGGGAACAGCGATTCTGAATCCTCCGATTCGGACTCTGATTCTAAATCTGATGACTCGTACGATTTTATGACAGACCGACAAACAAGTGAAGATTATTCCGAATATAGGACAAGAATATTTGATTTTTCTAGAAAAGGTATAATATTTGAAAAGATTTAGGTTTTTATGTTTTTGCACCATTTTTTAAAAAGATTTTACTGATGCTGTTAAATTTTTGATATCAAAACAACTTCTATTTTTCGATGTAAACAGTGCTATGAGAAGTATGCTGTTTAGCAGTTAATGGAGAAGGGTCATTTTGATTTTAATACTGTGATTGATTTGCAGATTTACCATCAAAGAAAAAATCTTTAGTTGAAGTAATCGAAGACCCACAGGAGCCTTGTACGAGCAAGCAAGTTTTGGCCGAAGATCTGGAAAAAGAAATTCGAGAAAGAATTCGTTATGAAAAAAAGAAGAAAGATGAAGAAAATGATACAGCACATGTTATTTCTGAAAAAGAAAAGGCTAGACTAAATGAAGAAAAGGAAATAGATGTAAATGATTTTGAAGATGATTTAAAACAAAAAATAAAGGAAGAAAACCAGCACGAATTTCCAAAATGTTATTGAAAATATGAACAAGATTTGCTTATATGAAAGAAATGTCAACGAAAAAATAACAACACACCCGAAAGAAGAAACTGATGTAACAAATGAACGTATGGATGTTTTACCTGAAGAAAGTATTATGAAGCCTACTCTTGTTGAAGAAATTGAACCAATTACTACAGTACAAAACTCTAAACATCCAGGGGAAGAACTGGAATTAGTAAAGAAAACAGTTGATAACGTTGATTTAAATAAAAAGTTAAATGAGCCCGCAGAACCCGAACAAACAAAAGAAAATGCCCAAAATAACGCATTAAATGATGTAACCCATTTAGAAGAAGAAGAATATATAAAATGTAAAGAAGAAACGTGGGAAGAATTCCAATTAAAGAAAGTAGATGTAAAGGATATTAAAGATGATTTAAAACAAAAAATAAAGGAAGAAACCCATCAAGAATTCCAAATTGATATTAAGAATATGAACAATATTTGCTTATATGAAACAAAAGCCAACAAAGAAATAACAATACACACAAAAGAAGAAATTGATGAAACAAATGAACCTATGAATGGTTTACCTGAAGAAAGTATTATGAAGCCTACTCTTGTTGAAGAAATTGAACCAATTACTACAGATGAAAACTCTAAACATCCAGGGGAAGAACTGGAGTCACTAGAGAAAACAGCTGAAAATGTTGATTTAAATAAAAAGTTAATTAAACCCGCAGAATCCAAACGAACAAAAGAAAATGCCCAAGATAACGCTTTAAATGATGTAACTCATTTAGAAGAAAAGAATATATAAAATGTAGGGAAGAAAATTGGGAAGAATTGCAATCAAAGGAAGCTATAGCTGAAGGAACTGGTTTACCCAAAGACCTCAGCCTTAAAAAGGAGAAAAGTGTTATGTTGAAAGAAGAAGAATATTTTCAAAAGAATTTACCAAAAGATGATGCTAACAGTTGTAATAAACGTCTGGAAGATCTTAAAATAGTAGCCATATGGGACGAAATAAATGATACCAATGAATATGGTGTAAAAGGAACAGAAATCTTACAGGAAAAATATTCTTCCCAAATCATTGAAAATGTGCCGAATAAAGTTATAAATGAAGATACCGAAGACAACCTAGAGCCACAACTTGATCCGAAAGTTGTTAACGATGCCCTTGGTAATCAACAAAGCTGTTTACCAGTTAATGATAATTCAACCATAAATATTTTGAAGGAAGAAAAAGACAGATGTGACAACTGTCAAGATGATGTTTGTCAGTACAAAAAAGATCATAAAAGAAATGTAAATCAATTAGAAGATTTGAAGGTGGATATTGCGAAGATACAAGAAACCACAGAAGTTATTACCGAAAATATAAATATGCCCCTAGACGAAGGTAATGGACAAGAACGTAAGCAAAAATCAAGATGTTTATTTACCATCCATCAAGCACAAAGAAGCTTTGAAGATCAATCTGAAGATAGTGATGATAGCAACAGTAATAATAGCGAGGATGAAATCGAATATAAAGAAAACTCTTTTGTAAGAAGAATTGATAAATCCGAAAAGTTAAAATCTAATATTTCTCATGAAATTGGTGAGGGAGACTTTACTATCCAAGCTAAAACAAAGGATGAATTACAAAAATGCCTTTTGGGAGAGAATAATACAGAATATAAGGAAGATCTTAATGAAGATAGAGAGTACAGAGAGATTATGACTTGGGATATTGAGGTACCTGCACAAAACCGAATGATCTTAAAGCCGATTGAAAGGAAAAAGCCTGAAGAAGAGGATACATTTAAAGATGAGCTTTGTGAAATGATTTTAAAATCAAAAAGAGAGGACAAACTAGAATTTGAGGTAACACCTCCCAAAGATATTGCTGAAGAAGATGACAAGATTATGTATGCTAAGAATACAAGTGAAAGTATCTGTTGTTATAGGAGTGTCTACTCTGAGAGAGATATAGATATTAAAGAGGGTGATATAAAGCCTCCCATGGTGTACAACACCTTAAAAATGTCGAAAAACCACCCTGTTTACAATCAAAAGGAGGGAATTATGTGCGAAAATGAAAAAATAACTGAGACAGAAAGTTCTGACTTAGATAATGGATTGGTTGTAAGTAACACTATAGCTGAAGTACGCGAAGGAATGCGTGAGTTTAATAAAAGATTTGAGGAGTTTAATGAACGTTCTAGAATAGCTAGGGAAAAAATTATCAAGGATTACAACGATGCATTGGAAACAGAAATAAAAATTGTGGATAAATTTATGAAATTGCAAGAAAATACTGAAATTAGACGTCAGATGGTACGCCGACGAGAAGTTAAAAAGGAAAAAGTGGAAATTACAGATGAGTATTTAAAAAAACATTTTGGTGATATGGGGATGTATTTGCCAGAAGACTTGGAAGAAGGTGAAAACAGTGGTTTGATCAAAAAATGGAGCGTTACTGAAGACAACGACCCTAAAGAAGATGCAATGGAAGAAAAGACGATGGGAATCAATAAAGAAACTGAAGAAAAGTTTATTAATCAATTGGATCTCTTAAGAAAACTTGTTGAAGAAGATGAGCAAATAGAAAGACAAAAAGAAAAGGAAGCGGAAGAGGAAGCAGCTAAAAGACATAGAGAAAATGTTTTTAAAGAAAAGCTTTTAGGAAATATTATACCCTATGAAAATAATACGGAAGCTATTGAGGAGCCGTTTAATGAATGTACCAAGATAGATGATAACGAAGAAAAATTGGAAGTTAGACTAATCGACCAAAGTAATCTTAGTTGTCCTTTAGAAAAAACGAAAGAGTTGCCGGAAAATGTTGAAAAAAATGGTAAAATATGTCCAAAGGGTATCGAGGAATATAATAATGAAGGTGCTTCACAAGAGGAAGACAAAAAATGAATGAAGAAATGCCTGTAATTAAAAGAAACGTCACTTGTTCTTTGGAAATGCAATTGGCTCAAAAGAAACAATAAATTTATTTAGTACATTATTTCTGTGCAGCATTTATGATGATAACTTTTACTAGTTTGTACGATTTATGCAATAAAAGTAGTTTAAAATTAAACTAGCTTATGTTTTGTGTGCGTACAGAGTGAGTAAAGTAAAGATTGTTTGTTAATCCTAATTTAGTTATGTAAAACTTTATTTTCAAAACAGTGTCAAGTTATAATGTTTGTTTTAATTAACCAACTAACCAAAAAAAAAACAAAATACGATATTAATGGGTTTATAATTGATCAATGATTAATAGCTTTTAATTCAAAAATGGCCGTTTTTCCTAAGTCCTAATTAATAATCATAAAAAAACCATTTGCTTCAAACCTTCCTTGTTAATATAAAACAAAAACATTAAACAGTCAGAAAACCCGTGAAACAGACAAAAATGGGAGAAAACTATATTTTTCGTATTTCCAAAAGAGGGGGAGGTCCCCTACAGTCGGTAAGGGAAGAAAGCTTTATGGTCAGTTGGTCATAATAATATAAATGGTTCTTATTTGAATGGAATAAGAAATGCTAAGAGTTGTGGGAGAAGCCCATCCGCCAGATGTAGGAATAGTGTTTCAAGACTGGGTCGGATTTTGGATCATACAGTGTGTAGGTTAGAAGGGAAGAAGTTTCGATCAAAGGAAAAGGTCAAGCTTTCTGGAAGCTGCTTTGGCTCTGAATCTGATAACATATATATGTCGATTAAAAAGAAAACTTCTGATCAAAGCATAAGGTTTAGGTGATAGACGGTACAGAGAGGGAATTAAGATCGTTGCTCTTGACATATACAAAGCTTTTGATTAGGTCTGGCATGATGGGCTTCTTAACCAACTTCCTTCCTACGGTCTTTCATCTTAGCTTTGTTCTTGGCTGTTCTGTCTTCTCTCGAATCGACATATCAGTTCTTTTACCAAATTAATGCTGGGGTGCCCAGGACTCAGTACTGGCACCGACTCTGTTTTTTTTTTCACACCTACAACACTTAGCATTCTTGACTCTATTCAAAGAAGAGCTGTAGGAAATCTATCCTTCTTTTATAGGTATTTTCACGGATCCTGCTCCGAAGAGTTGGCCAGTATAATTCCACCTTAGGCAGCTCCCAATAGAACAAAACGTATTGCCACTTTTATGCATCCTTTTACAGTCCACCTTGAGAGGCCCCGAACTTCCCACTTCGTTCGTTCCTTCATCCCTAGTACATTGGCCTTAGCCTTCATGGACTGTCCCAAGATAAAAAAAGGTGGAAGTATGTCATTTAGCATTAAGGTGTTGTTTGACGTTAGATATGTGCCATTTGCACCTTTGCTGATACAAAATAGTTTTATAACTTGGAGCGTTTTCCCTATCAATTGTGTTCTTAATTTGGAGGTTAATTAAAAAAAGAAAGTTTTTTTTGATTTTTATATATTCCCCAAAAAATATGTACAAAAAATAAAATGGTATGCACTAATATTAACTTAACTATGCAGGTACAGGAGTATCCTTTTGGCGGTGTGTGTATTTATCAATCGTAATCCAAAATTCTTGCAAATTCGTCATAATAAAAAATTATTAGTACTCTACCATATATTAAAATTTTCCTCAGCTTTTCCAATATGGAAAGCTATTGAAAATTGTAATATATGAGTAAGTAAAACTATACATATATCACAGTTGTCTAGTGACTTTCCTTATGTCTACTTTCGTGATGTAGACTTTCCTTATGTTCCCTGTTTTCATGTGCCTTGTTTTGGTGGTGGTGATGCTCTCTATTTTCATGATGTTCTCTGTTTTGGCTGTGGGCATGATGTTCTCTATTTTGATGTTTGTTTTCATGATGTTCTCTGTTTTGGTGAGATGGATGTGCTTCATGATGTTTCTCGTGTTCTGAAAAGTAGAAAGATCATTCAGTAAAGTTATTTAACAAAACTGTTAGCAAATCCTGGGTGTCCCAACTCTATTTATACACTAAATATCTCTGCTCCAGTACATGATACAAAAAAAACTTAAAATAACAATTGTGTAGTTGGTAACACTTATTTTATTAACAGTATTGGTAAATTTACAGGGTGTCCCGAACATAGATTTTTTATTGTTAAGTACGTTTTTTAAATGGAACGTCCTGTTTATTTTGTCAAATTTTGACTCGTTATTCAATTCTACATCAAAAATGTATATTACACTATATGTCAATTATTGCTGGTTGTTAAAATAATGACCTATAATAATTGTAATATTATCTAAGTTACTCCTGTAATAATAATTAAAACCATAAAGAATAAAAATAATTAACATAACATTCTATAGTAAATGTTTAAACTGCTGGCCGTTTTTTAGTACTATTTTCTGTCATAATTATTTTAAAATATTTTTTTTTATGTCAGTGACCAATTTAGTTTCTTTATTAGACACTAAATTATTTCAAAAACCAGCAATAATTGACGTATGGTGTATTAAACATTTTTAATGTAGAATTGATTGCAGAGCTAAAATTTGGCCTAACATACAGGGAGTTCCGTTAAAAAAAAACGTATTTAATAATCAAAACCCTGTTTTTGAGACAACCTCTTTATTTACCAATTCTGTTAATAAAATTAGTGTTACCAAACACACATTTTTTATTTTGTTTTTTTCTGTATCATATACAGGGGCAGATATACAGGGTGTCAAAAAAGTCTGGAATATTGCAAATATCTTCCAAGCCGCTCTTAATTTTTCGACGAAAATTTAGCTGGCAGCACAATTTTAAAAAAGGCGTCAGATAAATGTAATTTCACTTTCCAAAGTATACAGGAAACCCAAAAAAGTAGTATCAACTTGGGTTTTTTTAAATGGAAACCCTGTATATTTTTATGTTTTCGAATAGATCTTTTCAAGCCAATTTCAATGGTATACAGTTTTATGTGTTTATCTGTCAAACTGATCACGCATTTGATTTCTAATTTTGATTTTTAAGTGATCAATGTTTTCCGGCCTATACAGGTACTTATCTGTTAATGTCAGTTGACTTAAATGACATTTTGTGTCAAATTTCTAATTACAACAGTAGTCATTTTAATTAGTAGAACTTATGATGATTGGATACGGTGATCGCAAGAGATCACAAGCAGAAGTGTGTGATTTATTTAATCATATTTATCCGAATCGACCCGCAATTACTCAATCGTTTGTAAGTAAATTGCTTAAGAAATTTAACGAAACGGGAAGTGTAAATCACAGACCCAAATCATGCCGACCGAAAACAGCTACTGGTGGTGATACGGCAATAGATATTTTACTGCATGTTCAAGAGAATCCCACTCAATCGCTTCCAATATGGACTGGATCATAATTTACTTACCAGTCTGTCAAAAATTTATTTGGAAGTGAAAAATTCGTCCGTTTAAGATTCATTTGGTTCAGGAACTTACAGAGGATGATTTCGATAGACGCAGAGTTCTGCGAAATTATGATGGAGAGGTGCAATGCTGAGCATAATTTTTCTCAAAATATTCTCTTTTCTGATGAAGCTACGTTTATGCTTCATGGTATTGTCAACAGACATAACTGTAGATATTGGTCTGCAGTCAATCCCCGATGGATGGCCGAAGCACACATGCAAAGACCACAAAAGTGAACTGGGCAGGTATCATAGGTCATAATATTATCGGACCATTTTTTATTGCGGGAAATCTTACATCAGAACTTTATTTGGAATTATGCGTGAACATGTCATTCCACAGTTAGAAATCCTATATCCAAATAGAAGAGGCATTTGGTTCCAACAAGATGGTGCCCCCGCACATTTTGGTTTGCAGGTGCGTCAGTTCCTGAACCGAGAATTTCCAAATCGGTGGATAGGGAGAAGGGGCGCTATTGAATGGCCTGCCAGGTCTCCGGATTTAAACCTTTGGACTTTTATTTGTGGGGATTTAAAAAATAAAGTTTATAAAGATAGGCCGGAAAACATTGATCACTTAAAAATAAAATTAGAAATCAAATGCGTGAGATTCGTTGGAATACTTTTGATAACCTGTTACGAGAATTTAGGGACAAACTTCGATATTATCTAGCTAACAATGGCAGACAATTTGAACATTTGATAAAGTAGTGTAATCTAATTGTTACTGCAAGACGTGTTCCCGTTTGTAAAATTTCAGTTTGGAATTATGTTTTTGGTCGTTTATTAAAACTTGTCGTTTTAAAGAAATAAAACCTGTTAAAGTTGAAACATCTACATAATTTACTTTGTTTTTATGTTCCTATTTAAAATTAGCTCTCAAGTGATTTGTAGAAATTATAGCTTATTCGAAAAATTTTAAATCGTATAATTCGATCAGTTTGACAGATAAACAAATAAAACTGTATACCGTTGAAATTGGCTTGAAAAGATCTATTCGAATACATAAAAATATACAGGGGTTTCCCTTTAAAACCCTAAGTTGATACTACTTTTGGCTTTCCTGTATACTTTTAAAGTGAAATTACATTTATCTGACGCTTTTTTTAAAATTGTGTTGCCAGCTAAATTTTCGTCGAAAAATTACGAGCGGCTTGGAAGATACTAGCAATATTCCAGACTTTTTGACACCCTGTATTTAGTGTAAAAATATGGTTGGGACACCCTGTATTTTAATCATAATCTTTCCATTTAACAGAGTAAGTTAGATAGAACAGCTTTTATTTTACAAAATATTTAAATTCTACATTAAAGTTGTATTGTATTATAATGTATTGTAGAGATGGGAGTCACTCGGCTCAGGTGACCTTTACTCCACATCGACCTATCCCAAATCAGACCTTTCATGAAATACTTTTTCCATGTTCAGGGAATCACGTCTCCTACAATTCTTAACAATCTTGATTCCATCCAAAGGAGAGCCGTTCGCCTCATTAATGATCCTATTTTAACAGAGAAGCTTCCTTCTCTTGAACAATAACGAGCTGAAGTGGATGTGTTCTGTCAGAAAAACAATCTTGAGCTCGTTTTTAAAAAGCTCAAGTAGCTTTTAGGTATACTAGAAGGCGAATATTTGGATGCATTGCCTACCATTCTTTATCTTCTCGCCTCCATATTAAAGTAGCTCTGTTTCTGGAGGCTAGTTTATTAAGAAACTGTTGAGATTTTCAGGCAAGCATTAAGTCAAATTAAAATAAAACTAGATAAAGTAGAGTATACCCAAAAACCCCTAAGGTATATTTTATGGATCCTGGATTTCCTCGCAGAGCCTTACAAACCTAAGCCTATATAGCGCTTCACAATGGCACCAATTGTATTTGCTTGTTTCTTCCTCTTTTGGCATAATAAACATAAATTATTCTCTGTCATCACTTCCACTTATTTTCTTAGCCCAAAATGTCCTGTAATTATCCTGGAGATGTGATTCAGTTGGTTTCAGGTAAACTTTGACGAAAAACATCTTGTAGCTGTTCTGTGAATCCAATTAGCTATTGAATCGACGATTATTAGTTTTTTTGTAGTAATCTTTAAAAAAAAACAACCAAGCGTTCTGGCTATCATCTTCTATTTGAGTCTTCCTTAACTAACCTGTTTACCTACTCAACTCCTGTAAACTTTATGACTTGGAATCCAGTCTCTTAATCAGACCAGGGTTGATTTTATGGGAACTGACTGCCATTATGATCGCCTGCCTATTTCCTTCTTCTTCTCCTTCTTCCCTGGGAGCCGTTGATTTACCACCGGAGGCAGCGCAACTTCTTGGGCTTTTTGTGTCTAATCTCCCATTTTCTTTTATACCAATCCTCCCTCTAGTCTTGTTTCTTCTAGAAGTCTGTATAACCCCGAGACTTGGTTGATATATTTCTGTGGGCTCATTTTTGGATGCCCAAATAATCCCTGTCTTTTGTGATTTAACGCCTGCCTATTTTTTTCTAAGCAGGTAGTTTTTTTAGAAACTCCGTACATACAAAGGAGAAAGCGAATTCCGTTGGTGATAACTTCTTGTGGAGTTAAATTACTTTTTAAAAAAACGTCAGCACATTGAACTAAATCTTGTTTTTTAAACATTTTAAAGACTGTTGTTTTACCCCTCCTGTAAAATGTCTCAAGGTTACAATAGCGTATAAATTAGGGGACTGGGTTTCATTTTACCTGATATTCTTGTAGTTATACTTTTGTATATTTTATATTTTAAATGTAAGTAACAATCACTGATAAAAATAGTTACTTACATTACAAGATGCTTGTTTACTTTTTGGTGTGAGGTGGTTTTTAAATGACCGAGGCGAAGCTATTTAAAACCTCCGAACACTTGAAAGGCCTTTCGCATCGTGTAATGTATTATATTTTTTCTGCTACTGTTCTATGTATCGCATAATTTAATAATCATTAACATCATGTTTTAATAGAAATATCAGAGATTTTGAAATTTTATCTGTTAAAAATTAATCCATAGAAACACATTTATTGTTGACATTGTCTGTCATCAACTAGCACTTGCCAGATTTTAATTATTGTTAATTTAGTATAAATCCATTCCCATTTTAAAATGTTAAATAAATATGAAAATGGCATCCAAAGGCAGCTGACCTTGCGTGAGCCTCACTTCTGCCAGACAAATTTAAAGAGAGGACCATCAAACATATAAATCGTTTTCTGAATGTCTTGCTACAAAAATGTGGGGCGGATTGACGAAGAATGTGATGTTGGCGTATTTTCAAGAAAAATCCGAGTCTTTATCACCACCAACCCTCTGGTCTGTATATTCCATGCTCAAGTTAACAATTTCCGTAAACAAAATCAAGATATTTCGGAGTTCAAGAAACTAGTTGCTTTTATTAAAAGGCAAAACGATGGTTATGAGGCAAAAGAGTCAAAAATTTTTAAAAAAAGAATTCATAAAGTTTTTACTTAACGCGCCTGATCAAAGTTACTTAGCAATGAAAGTAGTAGCCATTATGGGAGTGGCTGGGGCATGCCGGACAGACGAAATATACATAATGAAGCTAAGTGATGTAGAAATAAAGAAATGACGTGGCTATAGTAAAAATAGTGGAGTCTAAAAATAAAGTTAAAAGAAACTTTGTAGTAACCAACGATGAAGGCTCAGTTCCTTATGTCAGATTTCTACAGGAATATATTAAGCTGAGACCAAGGAATGCTCTAGATGAGCGTTTATTGTATCGTTATGAAAGAGGTAAATGTGTTAATCAAGTAATTGGAAAGCACACTATTTCAAATGTACCAAAGAAATTGCGAATTTTTGAAGCTTGAAGACATCAGTAGATACACTGGCCATTCTTTTGAAGAACGTCAACTACGTTCCTTGCCAATGCTTCGGATGTCGATATTTTGGACTTAAAAGGCATGGAGGTTGGAAGTCTTCTTCTGTTGCGGAGGATATATTGCTGAATCCTATAGTAATAAGGTGGAAATTTCAAAGAAGATTTTACACGAAATTCCTACCAATATTTCCTCTAATGAAGTAACAGTGAAAAATATGAATATTAACGTAGTTAAAGGTGATAACGATACCCCAACAACAAATTTAAAAACTGTTAATTCAAGTATTATTCTTTTAATGTTAATACCTAACCTAGTTTTTTAAAATATTTTGTCATAAATTAGTTACTTTTTATAAATAAATCCTAATATTTCCCACAAGCATATTTTCTTTTTTTTACTCTTACTTTTTTGTCCAGGCGCTGAAAATATTACTTTCGTAGCTAGCAACGCTTAGCAACCAGGTAACACGAAGGTTCTCTTTCGTTATCATTCGCGTTGCTAGGACCACAAAGTTTTCTTATTTATACAGTAGTAGAAAAATGTTATTTTTAATTATGTTTTGAACAATTTTACTCACTTTCAGCTTGATGTAAATTCCTTTGAATGTCTAGATTGACCGGAGTATAAGCCTTATACCTATAAATGTGGTTGAGTTTTTATTTTACCGAGACTTAAACTCAGAATACAAGAATTTCTAAACTAGCCGCTGCTAAAAGTGCTAGAGCCTGTGCTAGAGCGTTCAAAAATATCTTACTTTCCGAACATTTTATATACTACTATTACCTTTCAAATGATGTGCAACTGACTCATGGTGTCTTCCGTGACCGGCGTGATGAGCACGAGCAGCTAGAACAGGTAAAAAATATGTACATAAGTGTCACAAAATTGAATACAATATTTATTGAATTTTATACTTACAACCAGTAACTGGGAAATAGACGATTTCAGTTCCATTCAGGCAATATCTAGGACAAGCGTGTAGATCTAAAAAAAATCATAACAGACTATAAGTTAGAAGTTTTGTAAAGTAAATAAACGTAAAAAATTTGACCAATAAGCAGTCGTGTTCCTTAAGAAAATTATCATAGTGCCAAAGAAAATAAGACATCACAAGTAGCAATTATTACAAAAATAATAAATATTCATCGGCAACACTGTTAGGTGCACATTACCACAAGATAATGTTCTTGCAAAACGGTGACTCTAAATAATTAAATATAGTGCAATATATTACAACAATTTAACAACAGAAAATCTGAATTTACACATTATAATACAGGGTCTCCGGAAATGACAATGAAAAATTTTAAGGTATGATTCTACATAAAAATATATGAAAAAAAGTTCATATTAACATAGGTCCGGAAATGGTTCTAGAGGGAGCTACAGGCACTTGAAGATGTTGTCATAAAAGTGGTTTTTATTTAATTTATTAGGATCCACATACAACACAGGAATTAACTTCTACTTAAACATTAGAGTGACTGGAGGTCACTTTTTAAAAATATCAGGTGACCCATATTGCGTGGCGTAGAAGCAAAGGGGTGTTTAGTTATTTAGGGTTATATTTTTTTTCGCCGAGTGTATTGTTGAGATCTTTTAATTAAATTATGTTTCTTTAAACATTTTACGTAAAAAGGTTTCCTTCGTATAAAGTCGTATAGTCGACGGTT